>JACCIY010001108.1:15000-75167 GCA_025506505.1 Flaveria sonorensis | reverse complement strand
AGTCATTTGTTTTCCAGATATTCTGTATGAACATCAGCGACATGTTAGTTTTTTTTATCTAGTTTTTTCTAGTTTGAAGGGTGTAGTCCAGTTTTTTCTTATTTTTTTCCCACATTCCTCCTATGCGCATTGTGTGTGATACATTAAAACTTGCATACACTTCAATTCAACCCGTGAGTACGGTGAATACTCTCTTTTGTCACCGGAATGAAGGTGGTGTTTCCACCGAGGCCAAGTTTTCGCCACTTCCCCGGTTCTACTACGTCCCACCAAATTTAAGAAGCCTAATCCGACTAAGTGGGGTCCCAAAAATGAAACTATAAGATAATACTCCTAACACATGTAAATGATTTTTCATAAAATTTCCTAAAGACTTATAATGTTATTAACGTTATATTTAATCTGAATATTCTTTAAAACTTGTATGGAATTATATAAAATAATGTTTTTTTCATGAATGCAAAATTAAGAGAATCTTTCACAAAAATAAGATATTTATTTGAATACTTAGGTGCTGTTTGTTTTTTCTTTAGCAAAATATCAGCAGTCTGCGGACCACATCTGCAGACATCTGCAGGAGAAGAGGTGGACCAAATGTCTGCAGTCTGCAAGAAGAAGACTATTTGTTTTTACATCTGCAGATTGCAAAAATAGTCTGTAATTAAAATAAACCTAATTTTTAACTTTAAAAAGTACTTTAACGTTAAAATTTAAATAAAAGTCATACAACATTGTAAAAAATCTATATTTGATCCTTTATACAAAATTGCTACCTTCTAACTTAAACTTAATGAATTTCTTGCTAAAAAGACTGAAAATGTAAAGCTTGACTGATCCTTTATACAAATTGACTTTATTTTGACCCATCTTCTACACTTCTAGCATCATATTTCACTTCACAGCTCATAAAAGCAAACTCACAACAAAAGCAGTATATCATCTCAATATATCAATCTCCGACATCAGACTCTCCTCCAACTTCTATTCAACTTTCCAGTGACATCTCTTTGATCGCCACTTCAGTCCCATCGATCTTATGCCTCGCATGCCACACCACTGAAAACGACCCCCGCCCAAGCTGTTTCCCCACTACGTAATCCCCAGCAGATCGAACTCTATACGAAAACAAACCCTAATTTGAAACTTGAAGTTGGAGTCAACAAGATCAGCTTTCCGATCATCTCAACGTTAACCACCACAGACCAGGGAGGGCTGCTGGGGCACGCGACTGGATAATGGGAGGGCTGCTAGGGCACGTGACAGGACCACGGGAGGGCTGTTAGGGCAGCGGTGGCCGGAGGTGGGTGCAGGGGCCGACGGTGGGTTGCGGCAGTCGGCGGAGGAATCTGCCAAGATGAGGGGGAAGGAGGGTAGTGAATGAGAAGAGAGAAGAGGTTAGAAGTGGCAAAGTGAATGATCCACATCTGCACCAAGAAGACTTCGCGCAGACGTTTTTTAATGAAACATCTTCGAAAAATCAAACAGTCTGCAGAAGAAAATGTCTGCGTAGTGCAGACATAAGAGCTCAAAAGAGCTTCCTAAAAAAAAAAAAAACACCACCTTAGCGTAAAGAAGATCCAAGGAATTATGAAAAGGGGCTAAGTTTATGAAAATTTGAACCGACATCGACATGAGGTGGGCAAAGAGAGGCGTATGGAAGTTAGTCTTTGAAACTCTATATCAAAAAATAAAAAAACACGTGTGATGCTAAGAGCAATTAATAATATTAAAAATGTTATATAAAGAAACGAAACCGTTTAGAAAATAACATCGATCATAAAAATGAACATAATCAAATAAAAGGTATTGTTATATCAAAAAGGCACGGTTCTTGAGAGACCATTGGTAATATTCAAAAGGCTATATAAAAACAGTTAAAAAAATACGTCTAAGCGCTGATAAAAAAAAAACGTAAAGTTCTATGATAAAAAAAAAAGAATTTATTAAAAGAAAAAAGAATGGTAAAAAATGTTTAAAATAAGAAAAATTAAGAAAAGAAAGAGTTACAAAACCTGCAAAGGGTTGAGAATCGAACCTTGATGGATATTAAAGTACAAAGAAATTAACCAACCTCCACCAAACCTTATTGTCTAATGTTTATCATAATAAATAGAGTAAATTACGAGTAATTACCATTTACATTTCTGACGTTTTTTCATTTAACCATTTGTATTCCTGCAGTTTCAAAATCTCGATTTGCCTCCTAACGTTTCATTTTTGTCTCCATTTGTATCCAAAACCCTAACTCCGTTAAATTGTTTTGTTAACTTTTTATGAAAAAGACTAAATTACCCTTAAGACAAAAAATAAAAAATTTATGGGAACACCCACATCATCTTTTCTTCTTGACCACATAATCTCTCTTCTCTCTCCTCTCTTCCTCTCTCTTCTTCTCTCTCTCTCTCTCTCTCTCTCCTTCTCTCTCTCTCTCTCTCTCTCTCTCTCTCAAACACAAAACATAAAAACACACACACTCTCTTTCATCTCTCATCTCTTTATCACCACCACCGTAAACACCACCACCCATCACCCACAACCTCCCTCTCACTACCACCATAGCAAACCATTAGATCAACCCACATCTCCACTATTGCCCCACAACACCATCGTAGTAACCCATCAAGTCAACCCACACCACCAAACCGCCCTTCACCACCATCGTAGTCCCCTCACCACCACCGTAGCAATCCACCGCCGTAGTCCCCTCACCACCACCGTAGCAACCCACCACCATAGTCCCTTCACCACTACCGTAGCAACCCATCGTTATTATTAGATTATGGGTTTACCTTGAAGCAAATCCAGTGAAAATGGTGGTGGTCGGTGTAAGACGACGGTGGGAGTTTGCACATGAAATAATGGATGAAATCGAAAGTGTCACGGATCAAAGCCTCCATTTGTGATTTCCCATGACCCAAAGCTCCATTCTTTGCATGGTTTTGGGTTCGAATACGAATTGGGGCTCCAAAACTTTAAGATCTAATAGCAATAGTACTTCTGGTTCCTCCATTGTGCAGCTAATGTTGAACAAGCCACTGATGACAACTAAAACTCCCACCCATTATTCCACTGTATTCACAAACATCATCATCATCATCACCATCATCATCATCATCATCATCACTCATAGTCATGAGTCATAAATGAACTCTTATAAACTATAGATATAGATGTACCTCAATAGAGACGTTGGTGGAGGAGAGAAATTGGTCAAAATAGTTTACGACGAGTATGGAGGTCAACGGTTGAAATTGGTGATGTGCGTGAGCCTTAAATGAATCAATCGATGGGGAAAACGATGGCGGTGAACAACGATTGTGGTGGGTTGTTACATGGTGAGCGACAATGGTGGTGGTGGTGGTGGTTTGTGGTTGTGGAGGTGAAGGTGGCGGTTGCTGTTGAGGGAGTTTGTGTGACAAAGAGAAAGACGGTGGGGGTGGGTTAAAGGTATTTTTGTCATTTTATATAAAGTTAATAGAACAATTTAACGGCGTTAAAGTTTTGGATACAAATGGAGATAAAAATAAAACATTAGGGGGCAAATCAAAACTTTAAAACTACAGAGATAAAAGTGGTTAATGAGAAAACGTCAGGGATGTAAATGATAATTTATATTAGATATAAAGTTGATAAGATATAAGGGAAGAGTTATACTAAAAAAAGGATTTAATTTAAAAAGTTTAAGAATGATACTAGGCTTGACACGTGTCATTCTATTATTTTAAAGAAGAGTATATTTGATCATTGTGTCAAATACGTCAGCTCATTGTGGCTTATACGTTTATAGTGTCAAATATCAGTTCACTGTGTCGTATGTTTTACATAATTTATTATATGTATTCATCATTATGTTTAACGTTTTATATCATTTTATGTTATTTTTGTTACTGTTTCTATAGCTTATATAGACTTATTATCTATCATTGTGTTTTATAATTTGATGTAAACAATGATAAACTTTCACCAATTTATTTTTCAAAACTTATAATGTTGAACATAACACAATATGTTATTTTATCATTGTTTTTTTTATAGATTACATAAACTTGTCATAAAAGTTATGAACATTTAAAAAAATGACAGAACTTGTAAAAGTTAATAAAAGTGATTATTCCTAAAATACAACTCTAACAAACTTTTTCCTAATTTGATCTTAACAATTAATTAAGTAGATTGATTACTGAGATTACACCTTACACTTTTTAGTTTTAGTGGGTTTTTTATTTGAACATTTTTTTAATATATAAAGTAATAAAAAATAATAATGACCATGGTTTTTAAATAATAGTATATGTATATTATAGGTAAACATATACTTTAGTTTTGAGAAAGTTAAATTGTTTAACTCTTGACTTATATACCATTGAGTAATACAAGTACTCATATAAATATATAATACAATTCTTTGAACATAATTGTTATTTTACTTAAATATTAATACAACTAATATTATTTCTTAAACATAGGGTTTTGAATAGTTATTACTTTACCTTCATTTAATAACATTTTTAATTAATACGTTATTTAATCCACATCATTAATACATTAACTTAACAATGTAATACGTTATTTAATCCACATCATTAATACATTAACTTAACAATGTGATATTATTTAATTCATTACACTAAATATTAACTAGTTTATAATATTTTAAATTAACATTTATATTTATATTACTATTATAATTTTTATAACTAAACACTAATTAAATTAAGTATTAATTTATTTAAATATTTAAGTATATAATTATTAAATATTTTATAGGTAATAATAATAATAATGATGATGATGATGATGATGATGATGATGATTATAATGATAATAATAAAACAACAACAATAACAACAACAACAACAATTTCCAACTATAATCAATGTTTAAGGCGAGTAGAGAATGAATATAGTTGACACCCATCGCATCGCGTGACCCAACCCACTATCTATACTACATTGCAATGCACCTCTTTAATAAATATGTGTAATATATAAAAACAATGACAAAAATAATACAAAATAATGTAAAACATAAAACATAAAGATGAATGGATATAACAAATGATAAAAAATATTTGACACGATAATTATATTCAATACAATGACATAACGTATTTGATACAATAACATGACTTATTTGACTAAATAAACAAAATATCATTCTCTTTAAAAACATTAAAAGTACACATGTAAACCACAATATCTTTCTTAACCTTTTTCAATCAAATACTCTCTTCATTATAACAATAACTTATTATTATAAGGTTGATGATAATTATAATAATGCCAATAATAATAATAACAAGATTATATTAGTTACAACTAAAAAATTTGTTTGTGTCATTTTATTGTATCGGTAACAAATTAATGGTAACGTACCGGTGATCATAATACAATGTTTAACATTTGATATGAGTTTTATTTGAACACTTTGAACGTATTCATATTAATTGATATCCACGAAACCTACTAAGTACCATATGTTCGGTAACAATATCATAACCGTATAATAAAAAATCACTAAAACATGTGTAAATATCCATGAGAATCCGAGTGCCTATATCATTAATCTCACTAAAACCAAGAGTGACCCAAAACTGTCATAGCGACGTTCTAATATACGTTCAAAATTGAGTTGCAGTGAAGCGTGGGTTTAACTAGCTAGTTAATCATAACTCATATCTTTAACATTATTTTCTTTCTAGTTGTGCTTTGTGAAAATAAAAACATTCACCATATTATATAAAACATGTTACATTAAATTTCAGTGTAATTTTTTTAACGGCAAATGTATGACTCTGATTTGGAGGATGAGTGTTTTCTTAATCGAGTCCACTAATTTGTTTTCTAGTCGGAAACGCACCCTCAATCTTTTCAGCAAAAAAAACCCACAACTTAAAAAACTCTATGACTCAACCTAAAATATTTTTGTTTTAAGCAAAACTTGAACCCAAAACCTTTTAATTTTTATTGTCTTAACTATCTCAAATCAACCAATTCAACTAAAGATCATTGGTTCAATGTAATTTTAAATAAGGCATATGTGCTATTAAATAAATATTTGAGTAAATTATTATTTTGGCCCCTGAGGTTAGGGCCATTTAACCCTATTAGCCCAAAAAGGAATCTTTTGATATATCAGACTCTAATGTTGTAACTTATAACAGTTTTGACCCCTAACCACTAACTTTGTTAGTTTTGACAGTTAATTGCAAGAGTGTTTTGGTCTTTCTTATTTCAAGGGCTGTTTTGAAAGTTAAAAAGTTTTTTTAACATTGAAGGGCTATTTATGTAATTATATAAATTAACAAAAACCAACTCCAAGTTAAATAAGTTTTTAATTATATATTTAAAAAATATACAATTAAAAATGTGTTTTTTATAAAAAGATATGACTTTTTAAATATTTTGTTTTTACATATACGTCTTCTCCAGAATCATTAGTTTTTCAAAAAAAAAATTAAAAAGCTTTCAACCATTTTAATGTATTTTGTATCATTATACAATACAACTTAGAAAATTTATTATTATTTTGGTTTTCTATCATTTTTTATAAACTTATTTTTCAAAATCATTCGTTAGAAATATTTCATTAAATTATACAATACAAGTTATAATATTTTTAAAACTTTGATCCTTTTAAAACCTTTCATTGAATTATACAATCGTTCTTAACTTCTTTCTTCTTTAGAACCGTTCATTTCTTAACTTCTTTTATTAAGGATTTCGTTTTTTTATAAACGTATCTATTAAATTATTCTTTTTTAAAATCATTCATTTGCTAAAACTGTTCGTTTTTCAATTACACGTATTTCTAAAATCATTTATTTTTTGAACATGTTTTTGCTAACGACTATAAGTAAGTAATACAATACAATATATATTTCAAACAACTATATTTCTAATGGTTATTTTTGTAACGGCTATGTTTCTAAGTTGTTTAAATTCTTAACTTTTTTATCAAGTTAGAATTTCTATCTTGTACCGTGTAATAGAATTAAATATTTAAAAATGACGAACAATATGAAAAAAGGTTGAAAAACGAATGAGTTTGAAAAACATGTTTATAAAAATAAAATCTTTAAATAAGACATATTTATTTTTATATTTATAATACGTTTTATTAAATAATATTCATAAAAATAATAATAAAAACAAAATCACAAAAAAAAATATTTCTAACTTGTATTGTTTAATGAAACAGTAGATTTTAAAAAGGACGAACGATATAAAAAAGATTGAAAAACGAATGATTTTGGAAAGTCGCTTATAAAAATTCAAAAGCTTTAATTAAAACATAATTATTTTTATATTTATAACGTGTTTTATTAGATAATAAACATAAGAATGACGAAAAAAAACCAAAATAAAAATAAAAATTTCTAATTTGTATTGAAGCGAAAGATTTAAACTTTTTTTGAAACACAAATTATTTTAGAATGTCGTTTATAAAAAATAATAGCTTTATAAAGGATGTATTTATTTTTATATTTACAATAATATAAATAATAATTATTAAAATAAAAAAGAATACTCAAATAATAAAAAAAACCAAAGTACAAATAAAACATTTACAAAAATGATAATAAAAACATTTTAAAATATACAACTAAAATATCATAAATAATAAAAAAAAAGAATATGATGGGGATTTTTTTGTAAATTTAAGTAATTACATAAGTAGTCACTTTGTAATTTATACAAATAATCATTGAGATGTAAATGGACGAAAATACTTTTATAATCAACAGAATAAACTAACAGAGTTAGTATTAAGGGCCAAAATTGTTACAATATGCAACCTCAAAGTTTGATATGTTAAAATATTTCTTTTTAAGTTAATAGGGTTAAATAGTTTTAATCCCAAAGGTTAAAATAGTAATTTACTTTAAATATTTATTTAATTGGTTTAGGTGGGCCGTGGGGGACAAGTTTAGGCTTTAAATGTTTAAAATCAGTCTTTCTTGAGTCATGTTTGTGTGTCAAGGTAAAGTCATGATCCTACTTTCTAGGCCACTCTGCAGTTGTTGTAGGAGGCTACGCCTAACTTAGTTTATTTGTGTGAGGATATTTTTTATTTAGAAAATATAAATCTTTAACCTATACTAATTCTAGTACTATATTTTACATTTTTATTAATAAGATGACTTAAACGAGTAAGTATTTAATAAAACACGCGTTTTCTACCTATATTGATTTCGAGACGCTATAGGTACTTTGGTATTTGTATGAGAAATGACAACCATAACTTTTATGTAAAAAATATATTTTACACTACAAATCTTATCTTAATAGTCTAATAAAATGTTAATTAGAAATTACATGTGTTACTATCACATTCATTCTTATCAAAAAAATTTCGTTTCTCTCTCCTATTAAATAACTGTATTAATTAATAATAATATTATTTAATTCTTTTTTAGATTAAAAATATTTTTTTATAAATTAAAAAATATATTTTTTCATTAATGTTTTTCTAAAGAAACAAACTTTTACAAAAAGAAATGTTTCTAAAGCATCAAATTTTTTTTCTAAAAATACAAAGTACTTAAAAATTGTTTTTCTCTAAAAAGTAAATTTGATTTTCGAAAACTCTAAAACTGATGTTCTCCCAATGATTAAGGTAGTTTGTGGAAACGTGCTCCTCGATCCAACGGTCATTTCGACTTGTCGCATGCCCAAAACATAGACATCTAGTTCAAATTATGGTCATTTTAGTGAAGCTCACTTGGACAAGCAATCATGAGCCTCTAAAAACAAGATAGCTTGCTGCTCCACACTTGGGCAAACACCAAACTTTTACAAAGAGACATTTAGTGATGCTTAACTCATAAGTGTGTGCATTCATTGTTCGTCCCATGAACTACACTCTCGGAGCATGAGTTATACCCTCGTAACCCTCCTCACAGGTGATGCAAGGTTGATGTGGACTTGCTGATCGTAGCGGGAAAAGTGTGCTCCTTCACTAATGTCGCTACTTTTCAATCCCGTTGGTTTCATCAATTCTTGAAGTTAATGACATTTTTACTATGTATTTATTATGATGATCAAGATGATTTTCATGACCCGATTACCATATTTTGATTGACTTATGTATATTCATTGATGATAACAAATTAGACATACGAGGTTTGTCTACATATGAATATTAGACTGAAAAACAGTGCCCATTAGTAGATATCATCCATGGGTTAATAGTATGCATAGTTCATCACATATACATACATTAGTCGATTTTACTTTAGTACATGCTAATAGATATTAATGTTATGTAATAAGCCACATTGATATTGGTTCTTACTTTCTTAGTTTATTTGTTCCTAAGATGAATAAAATAATAAGTTGACAAAATGGTGATGTAGAGACAAACCGAAGATGCTACAAAACAAAAAACATAACATGTGAAGTGGGAATCTTACTTTATTTTCCCTTTTCTTTTGTTCCCTGTACTTCTATCAAATGTTTTTTTAACAGTTAACTTACACATATTTTAATTTAGAATCTACAGCCATGTTAAATGAAGATAATCAATTTTCCATGCTATTTTTTCGATGAACTGTAATTGTTAGTTACATTTGCGTGACTGTTAATTTATGATTAACAAAATTTTGCTTCATATAATCAAATAAAATGGCAAGCTTTTATGATATTAAATTTCAGTGACACTTAAAAACAAATTTTAGAATTGAAGTATACCAATGATCTTTTGGTTTAGTGGTTAAGGGAGAGATGTGAGGCTTTGATTCTCTTAAAGATCTAAGGTTCAAACATTGACATTGACGAATATTACTAACTTTGTGATACTAACAATTAATCATTAACATGCCGTTAAAAAGAAAAGAACTGGGGTATTTTCTGACATTAAAGTTAAGGGTGTTTTTAAACACACTCTAGTCTATGCATTAACTATGTACATTAATTATGTTTGGCTATGCCAAACCAATCAAAGATGTTCTTTCTAAACAATTTTAAAATCTAGAACTAGAATTAATTAATAAATAATGGAGTTAATTACATGAAGGTTCGTGTGGTTAGGTATGTTTTCACTTTCGGTTCATGGGTTTGAAAAACTACAAAGTCGGTCAACAGGTTTAACAAAACGTATCACAATTGGTACCCAACTTAATTGGACCGTTAACTTTTCCGTTAATTGCATCTAAATGACCAAATTACCCCTAAGTAATAAATTTACTTAAAAAATAATATAAATAAATATATTGTTAAGAGTGGGATTCATCCCATCATCTTCTTCTCCTTCTTTCTTTTCTAACCCACCACAATTCCACCACAACCACCACCATTGAACATTTTCTTCTCCGGCCGGCCGCCGCACCTCACCACCCCTCCAAAGTGATAAAACCTCTTGAAACCAGAACCACCATCGCAGAATAACCTGTCAACACAACCAAAAAGAAGGGTTTTCTAATACCACCACCATACCACCTGTGATGGTTTGAAACACCACTATACCACCACCATCACCACCTACCAACCACGACCAACACCATCCCTTACCAACCTCCGGCCACCACCATAACACCATCACTTGAAACCAAAACCATCATCACTGAACAACCTAACTCGAAGAACATCAAAAATTAGATGGTCGATGGTGGCTGTGGTTGCGGTGCGGGCTTAGATCCAATCAGATCTTTGATTTAAGCGGCAATCACTGGCCATCGCCTTCATCACCACCACCATCATGTGGAACCATCACCACGGGCAGTGAACAAGACACGTCGTTGTATCCCTCTCCATTAGCTTCCCGCATTGATGGTGATGCGTTTATTAGATTCGCAAGAGCTAGATCTAAGGTTGATATAGTGGTGGACTGGTGGCCTTGAGATGGGGGTGCAGGTGATGTTGAAGAGTTGAAGAAATTAGTAGGATGACCGACTCATTATTTCTTTTGAGTTAATTACATGTGGGCCCTATTATGTTTTGCTTAATTTGATTTTTTTAAACAAAGGTATAATGGTCATTTTTTAAAAAGTTAACGGAAAAATATAACGGCCATCCATGAAGGGACCAATTGTGTTACGTTTTGTCAAACCTGTGGACCGACCTTGTAGTTTTTCAAACCTGAGGACCGAAAGTGAAAACAGACCTAACCAGAGGGACCTTTCATGTAATTAACTCTAAATAATATTACAATATTCTAGACACATATATCAAAAACCTATAAATTTAATAGAAAATGAAATAGAGATTTTTTTTACAAAAGATTATTTGTGAAAAAATTATTTATGAAATGGATGTTAATTGTAAAATTATGTTCCTTAAGTTATTTTGTATTTAATAACTAGCAAATCAGACTTTCTTTTTATTTTTTATTGGGTCTATCTCTTATTTATCAAATGGGTGTTAAATGAAAATATTTTAGAATGTATGTTTGTTTTTATTAATTTTTTGTAAACTATAGTTATAGTGCTAACTAAATATTATAAAATAATACAAATTTTATATGTATATTTTATTAGCCCTTGTATAATCAAATTTTTTTTTTATACCGTGAGAACCTAATTTGAAAAGAAAAACCTTAAGTTATTAATCTTTTTATATAAGCAAATATCTTTCTTCACAGTAAGAACATAGTTTGGCAAGAAAAAAACATATACCAATCATCCTTAGCCTAACTGGTTAAGATTAAGTATTCATGACATGTAAATAAGAGAAGATCATGGGTTCAAGTCTCATTTTGAACAAAATACTCAGAGTTGAGCTAGGAGGTTTTTTCAGCAATGAGTTTTCTCCTGAAGGAGTTGGGGTGCGGTTACAACTGGGAAACGGATAGATGAACCCGATTAAGATAACACATATCTTCCGAAGCAGGGTCCTACATTTGCCATTCAAATGTATATCTTCATCTTCATACTCTAATAGAAGTTACGATGACACGTGACATCACCACAATCATCCTCGCTAAAATTTTCCCGCCTCTCTCTTATATTAATTAAATAATTACCTTAATTATTAATAATATTATTTAATACTTTTTTAGATTTAATAAATTAAGAAAGAAATCTATTCATTAATGTTATTTCTAAATAAATAATTTTTTTATAAAATAACAATTTTTTCTAAAGCATAAAACTTTTTTAAAAATCCGGAATATTTTAAAATTGGTATTTTTAAAAAGTTAATATCACTTTAATATATTTTTAAAAAGTTAATTTTTTAAAAACCAAAAATAATCAAATTTGGGAGTTATAATAAGAAATTTTTTAAAAATGACATTTTTATACGGTTTGTTTTAGAACAAAATGTTTATTTTTTTGAAAAAAAATTAAAAATAAAATTTTAAAAAGTTTATATCACTGTTTTATTATTTTTAGTCATTTCGCATATGTAATTTCAGCCATATCATATCTTATAATATCATTTTATAATTATTAATTTTTATTATATTAATATTTTATTTATTCAACCCGTGTAATACACGGGTTTACTAAAGCTAGTACACACACACACACACACACACACACATATATATATATATATATATATATATATATATATATATATATATATATATATATATATATATATCCATTTTATATTTAAAAGAGTTTTTATTTCTTGGGTACTAAATTAATTAATGAGTGGTTGTGGGTTTTTAATATATTAATTAATAAACGATTGGAGGACAATAAATGATTATACGGTATTAGTAGTACTTTTAGTACACTAGTGTGCAAATAGCAACACCTTAAAATTAAATCATGTAAGGAATAAAGGTATTATACTTCGAATATAATCGAATTTCTTATAGTTGATTTTTATCTGAATTAAATTGAATTTGAATTTTCGATTTCGATTCAAACACCCGTAATATCGACGATGAGTATATCAATATCTTGAAGGGGTGTGAATTTTATAATATATTGAATTGGGAACTAAAAGTTGAATCCTGATTAATTGAATGAGAAATTTAAAAAAGATATTTTTTTATTTTTATTTAGATAAATTTTAAAAATTATATAAAATAAACTATATATATAATGTACTATATATATGTATACATGATAATTATCACGTAAGTGTAATTTTTTTTTATGTGATAATTTCACCATCTCTTTGTACACTCCGTATGAAAACACCTTGTATTCTAACTTTCTCACACACACAAAATTTCATAAATATCAAGTTCGAATTTCGAATTGAATCGAAAATCACAAAATCCAAATTTTAATTTAGAAAGTTATATAAATTCAAATTGATCAATTACAAATTAACAAAGTATATACTTTGCTACAGTCTCGATGACTCTTTTTACTTGTTTTATCTGTAAGTTGTTTGTTAGCTTGTAATTGATCTAGTTACACTATTAGTATTTATAGACCCGTCAACTAATGGTCCAGTCTAGAATACATGAAATATATATATATATTCTATTTTGTAAAGTAATAATAAAGATTGTGTGTAAAAGTGTACAATATCCTTTATTAGTATTTTATGTTATGTGATTTATTCCATAAAAACATAAGTTTTACATGTTAATTCTAGAAAAGAATGGAAACCTAAGATGTGGTTTAAGCCAGACTTTTGGTAAGACAATACCGTGAGCCTTATTTGGTGGGTCACGCCAACCTTGTGGTTCAAATTTCTCCTGCCCAGATTTTCTTTCTCTTGTTGTAGGGACTTGTCTTGATATTTTTTAAAGAAAATTCCTAAAATACTTTTTTTTCTTTTTCCTTTTCTTTTATTTCTTAAAATGTTCCATCAAAAAATTATCTCTTAAAATGTTCTTATCAAACAAGCGTCAACGCTTGTACAAGTATGAGCAGATGTTTGTATCTCTGAACCATTCACAAATGGACATATGTCTTAAGTAGAAGCCTCTCTAACATCATTGTCATAGTCGTTGGCATACACTCACCATCCACTAGATACAGAAATACAGCAGTGCTCCATGGTGTACATAGGGCTACAAACCCTAAGTTCCAAATGTGTACGATGGGGTGTTGACATACACTCACTATCCACCAGATACAGAAATATTCTAAAATCGATACATACGCCTCTTAACAGATAACAAATGTGGCCAAATGCTACTCCGAGCACAAAGGTGACATATATAATGGAGACGCCATGGTCTGGTCGCACTGCCATGGATTTCCATCATCTGAAAATCCTCTATAATCATACTCTCTTCACCTCATGTAAGTATATCATCTTGTGAGTGTTTGGTCGGTGATTAACACATTATCATATATTCATTTTGTTATTAATGCATCAATTATAAAATGTACTATTATCATTTGTTCCTGTATTTTGTAAGTTACGAAGGAAAACAAGCTAAAAGGATGAGTTCCTTATCAAAAGAAAAAGAGGTAATAAAATTCATATCAAAGCTAAATGATGATTATTTAGAAAGCAAATATGCATCTTGCAAGTAAGGGTTTATTATTGTCTTTTGAAAAGTATTTTGAATTATTCTTTTAGCATTAATGGTTTTACTTTAAATAGCATTTAGCCTTGTACTTATAAGAATTTAAACTTATATCATATTTATAAGGAATAATCACTAATAGCATTACAATACAATGCGGTAGAACATATAATAAAATTAATGGATAGAGGCATAGAGCCTGGGGGATAGTGGATTAGAGGTGGGCAAAAAAACCGGGTTCGGACCCGACCCGGTGGACCCGACCCGGAACCGGGTACGGGTACGACCCGGTATAGTTGAACCCGGTTTGTACCCGGAAAAAACCCGTAGGGTTCGAACCGAGTATTAGTTTCTAGATTTTCTTAGAACCCGACCCGGAACCGGTTGAACCCGGGTTGGACCCGGTTTTGCCCCCTTTTTTTTTTTTTAAAAAAGTAGCCGTTGGGATCGATTTTTGGCCTTTTTTGTCACTTTTAGGCTTATAAGTTAGTATAAATAGGTGTAGGTTGATATGGTTTAGTACCCAAGTCTCAAACGCAAAAAAAAACGCAAAAAACGCAAAAAATACTCTCGTTTTACACGTTCACTTTCTTCAATCTTGATATGGCTCACTCACAATCTTCCGTTGGTCAAGGTTCGTCCAACGCTCCAACCGTCGTTCGTGTCATTCAAGAAAAGAAAAAAAAATAAAAAAAAAATAAAAAACCCGGTTGGACCCGGGTTTCATACCCTACCCGACCGAACCCGACCCGACCCTACCCGACCCTACCCGGGTATACCGGGTAGGGTTTTTATGCTACTGAACCCGACCCGGGTTCGTACCCGGGTTCACCAATACCCGGGTACAAAAAAACCCGGTTGGGCCAAACCCGGGTTGTACCCGGTTTTCGGGTCCGGCCCAAACCCGAAATGCCCATCTCTATAGTGGATCACATTGGCGATGTAGCAAAGCAACAAAAAGAAAGAAAACTTCATTGGATTTGGACTAATAAATTTAATCTAGGCCAACAATCAACAAAGTGATGGAATGGACTATGGAGTACACAAACTCATTTGGGCTTATGGAGTATTTTAGTGGGCTGGAGAAAACAAAGAATTAACAGCCGTAGGTTTTCAAAATTTTTTGGACATCGGCACCACCTCACGCAAAAGGTTAACAATCGGTCATGGGAGTGGTCTTATGTTCGCCCTTAAGTAAAGAGTAATAATCATTAGGTCCCAACTATTGTGCAAATTGTATTGTTCATCACAAGAGGGGATGAAAGTAGACTTTGGATTAGGGTTTAGTTTTAGTTTTAGTTGTTAATTGTTTTTTGCATTTGTTTACATTTATTTGTTATAAAAGTAGGGATTTGAAACTTGGAAGATGAATAGGAGCGGACCTAGTGCTTAGGCACGAGGTCGCCCGCACCCCATAAACTTTTTTTTCTAATGATATATACACGATCAAATCTCAGTTGACCCTTATAAAATTATGAAACCAACCCTGAAATAGAAGTTTATACGACTCTTAAAATTTTTTGAGACCAACCTATTTATTATCAAACGACCCTATAAAATAAGTAACAAGTATTAAACAATTAGTTTGGATAACTAAGTCATTTATCTTATTAGTTGGTTGTTTGATAGATTATTGATTAGGAGATTATTGATTTTTAATTATTTTTATCACATTTTTTTATGTAATAAAAGTTATCTATATAAATATATATTTAATATATTAAGTAAAAATTATATGAAAAAGTTCATTTTGAGAGCATTTTTTTATGTAATAAAAATTATATGAAAAAGCTCGATACGTGAAGCTCGTTTATTAAACGGTAATTAGTATAAGCTCGAGCTCAAGCTTGTTTAAGCTCAGTTGGATTCGAGATTTTGGTGAGCCAATCCTGAGTAACTCACGAATTCGCTTGTCTCACTTAGACACCTAGTGTTGAGTGTTAATAATTAGCGATAAAAAACGGAACTTTAACACTTTTGGAACCCCATGTAAAAATTTATGGCTATGCTACTAAAGATGAAACCTAATTCTAAAGAAGTTATTCTTACAAAAATAATTTCCATTACTGTAAAAAAAAATCATTATTAAAATAAATTTATTACAAAATAAAAAATTAGGATACCCTGATAGTTTCGGCTAGAAATCCAAATGATTCCGTTGACCGTTAGTATGTGTCCTAAGATTTCATAAATTATCTTATTGCTCCAAATCAGCAAGTCCGTTTGGGCCTCTAATCTCTTATTTTTGTATGAGTGGGCTTCAATGAAGAAGAAAATATAATGGGCCATCAGCAGCACCCGTCATCTAAACATGATGGCATGATTCATGACGCAGTTATTTTGTGTTCCGATATCCGCTATGTCCACAAAAATGCTTTGTGCTTCAGCACGAACAGCATCACGATTATTTTCTATCTGGCCTCACAAACCTACCTTCTTCCGCCGCCCCAACCGTGTGATCTACCGTCAAAGCAACCACCAAACGCCGATCGTGATGTCCGCAGAAGAGCAGATTGTGGAGCACGTGGTCCTCTTCAAAGTGAAACCTGGTGTCGAGTCCAGCAAAGTGGCGGCCATGGTCAACGGGCTCAACGCCTTGACCTCACTCGAGCTCACCCTCCACCTCTCTGCGGGGCAACTCCTCCAGTCTCGCTCCTCGTCTCTCAGCTTCACCCACATGCTTCACAGCCGTTACGGCTCAAAGAAGCATCTCAGGGAGTACGCCGCTCATCCTGAGCATGTGCGCGTCGTCACGGAGAACGTAAAGCCTGTAATCGACGACATAATGGCCGTTGATTGGATGTCCACCGCCACCGGTGCTACCACTGTCTCCCCGAAGCCAGGGTCGGCCATCAGAGTTACGTTTCTGAAGCTAAAGGAGGGTTTGGGGGAGGACGAGAAATCTAGGGTTTTGGGAGTGATTGGAGGGATTGGGGATGAGTTTCCAGCAATTGAGCAGCTGAGTGTTGGGGAGAACTTCTCTCATGACAGGGCCAAGGGGTTTACCATCGCTTCAGTGGCCGTCTTGCCTGGGCCTGCTGATCTGGACGCATTGGACTCAAATGCCGAGCTGGTGAAGTTGCACAAGGAGAAAGTCAAGGATTCAATAGATAGCGTGGTGGTTGTTGACTACGTCATTCCACCTCCGCAGGGGGCTAACCTCTAATGCTCGCTTCTCTAGTTGTTCTTCATGTGCTTCATTTTCGTGCTATCTCTTGGCTGAATGAATCATTCATATGTTGTGAGATTCTTATTCTCTAGTGTTATAACATCAATGTACTTTCTGGGATTGAATTTCTCCTTTATAAGACAAGTGATGTTCATCTCAGCTGTCTCATTCTCTATTCTTTGGGATGATATTTTAGTTCAAAACATATGCTGCTTTGTTTTTCACTTTTGAATTGCACATATGCCAAATTCAGTTTTTGTAGAGTGCGACTTTAGGAGAAAAACATGTATAGAAGAATCCTATTAAGAAAAAGTATGCTAGATAAGATCAGTTCATGGTTACTATCAAGAAACCTTCACAAAAAGAATCCTGTTAGAAACAAATTGTCATATTGATTGATAGGAGGCAATTCCAAACAAACCTAAATCAAGACTGCATAGGCAACCAAACCATATTTCAGAGACAGAACAAGCAAAACAAAGGGAGATGAGAAAACAGTGAAATATTAGGTAAAAGATTACCTCAAACTCACAAAAACGGAAGACTTCAAAGAACTAACGTGCACAGATGTAGCACAATCATGCTGTTGGCAACTGCCCAGCATGCTGATTGGTAAACTCATTACTCATCTTTGCGGCTCCCTGATGCACTCCTTCGTCTTAGTCCTTCCTTCAAAATCAGGGGGATCAAATCAACAATTTGTTTAATGAACCCATCAAGTCTGAAAGCAAAGGGAAAATTTGATCGAATGAAGTCATGTTTAGCTTCAATGAATCCTTCACACCAGATGTTTGAGGCAGTTCACTTCATTTTGTAAAAAAATCTTTTAAATACCAGGTACAGTATACTTAAGTGTTGATAAAGTTTTTAAAAGTGCTGAGTTTTTGACAATTGATATCATAATCAGCAGCTGCAATAATATCTCTAACAAAAACTTTTCCGAGCCTTTCCGCAGCCTTGATGACTGCATACAGCTTGGCAAAATCGTTGTACATTCCCCTCTTATGTTCCGTAGTCTGACTTCTATCGCTTTGGCTTGCATACTAAACTGGTTTGACTTGCATTTGCCAAACCTAAAAAATGCTGACTTGATTGATGATGTGATTCACCAGCAGTTTTACTAAATAAAGCAACATTTAAGTGTTTGTCTATGAGAACGAACTCACAGAAGAATCTTAAGTCTAAAGCAACCAATAAGCATTAAGTGCATACATATCAATATTTAAACTACTATCTGAACATATAACTATTTCAAACTGCAATTTTCTCTATTGACCATAAACAAATAGCATCATACTGTTTTTATTGGAATTGTAACTTTCTTTTCTGTACAAGACTGATCATGATTCTAGATTATGTCACTTTTAATTTATATATATAATAAATCATGTTGCTAAGTAGCTGCTAAAAGTTTGATGGTTCATTAAATATGCCGTCTGCCTTCAGATTTCAGAATTTGGACTGGTGTATAGGTGTAGCAGGACTTAGGACTAGAATTGCACAAAGGAACCGGTTCCCCGACCCGAACCGGTAACCCGAACCGGTTTGGAACCGGTGGTAGGCCAAACCGGTTCCAACCCGAAAAAAAACCGGCGGTTTGGGACCGGTTTGTATATTTATAGCCCAAACCGGTTTGGAACCGGTTTTTACCCAACCCGGTTTACGAACCGGTCAAAAAAAACCGGTTTGGAACTGGTTTTTACCGTTAAAAAAAAAAACTTTTTCAAACTGTAATATAGCCATTTGAAGCATTTTTTGACCTTTTTTTGAAGTTTTTTTTGATCATTTTGCCCTTATATGATAGTATAAATAGGTAGTGGGTGTAATGGTTTAGTCACAACACTCAAAAGCTCCAAAACATGCTTAAAAACGCAAAAACGCTCTCTCACTTGCTCTACTTTGTATTCTCTTTTACTCTCTTGAATTGTATAATATGGCTTCTGAAGCATCCGTTCCAACCGGTGGATCCTTAAGCACCGCTACCGTTTACCAACAACGAGAAACCAGAGATTTGATGCAACTACGACTTATGCGAAATGTCGAATGGTCAAAATAAAGCTCGATGCAAGTTTTGTGGTTCGTTTTTCAAGTCGGATTCAAACTCGACTTTGAGAAAACATATGACCAAATGGTGCAAGGCTTTGAAAAGTACGCCGACTCAAGGCCAAACATCAATCGGAACCGATGGTGGTATATGGAATTTCGACGTAGACATGGTTCGAGATAGAATGGCAAAGTTCGTAATTCAAGAAGGATTACCGTTTGACCACTTCGACCACCCTCAGTTAACAAGATTGATTCAAGAAACTCTTCAACCGCGTTACACTCACGTAAGTCGCACAACTCTTAGACGTGATTGTTTAAAACTTTGGAAACAAACAAAAAATTATTTAAAAGTTTTATTTAAAAATTTACAAACCGGTGTGAACTTAACTACCGATGTTTGGTCCGCCCCACACGGTTTACCAGAATCGTACCTTTCCGTCACCACCCATTGGTTAGATCCAAGTTCGTGGCAAATGATGAAACGTACGATTGCGTTTGAATTATTTGGATATCCGCATACCGGTGATAATCTATTTCAAATTTTAGATTTTGTAATCAAAACATATAAATTAGAAAACAAAATTTTCTCAATGTCGTTTGATAACGCCTCGAACAACACATCCGCCGATGATAAATTAAAAATAAAATATAAACCTGTTTATGACAGCGTATTTTTTCATTCAAGATGTGTTGCACATGTTATTAATTTAGTTGTGCAAGATGGTCTTACCGTTCGTGAAGTTGAGGATTTCAAAACTTCTTTCGAAATATGATAGAAAAATATGTCACGATACGAATTCCATTTGTTTAGGACCAAATTGGGATGTCCCGACTAGATGGAATTCAACTTGGAAAATGTTTAATAGTGCTTTGCGACAAAAAGAAACACTTCATATTTTTCATGATGGTCTTGCGATGCGGGGTCGGGTTGTTCCGTTTCCGTTAGAGGGTTGGGAATGTATTCAAAAAATAACTCAATCTTTAGAGGTTTTTAAAAACGCAACTACAAAATTGTTGGGGGTTTATTATCCGACAAGTTGTCTAACACTTAATCAAGTGTATTTAATGACACATAAATTAAGTGAATTTGAAGAAAGAAACGACATGTTTTCAGCAATGGTGACGCCTATGAAAAAAAATTTTAAAAAATATTTTTCCGAACTACCCCCCGTTTTTACGTGTTCCGCCGTACTAGACCCGTGCTTAAATGTTTCGGGGGTGGAAACTTTAATTGATGAGATAACTTATGATTTAGATTTACATGAAGAAAGACCATTTTTTGCGTCTAATACAAAAAAACAATTTAATGATTATCTTAAAATTTTGTTTAACGTTTATCTTGAAAAATATGGTATAACATCAAATATCCACCGGTTATCGACCGTAATAGAATTGAGTTCGTCGAGCTCAAGTAGAAACCCGATACTTAATTTATATAATACTTTGAGAATGAAAACAGTAAACGGAAAAGGGGTAACACCCCAAGTAGCGAGCTCGGGAGGTATACCGGAACCGATTTTTTATCTACTATGACCCCCGAGGAATTTCTATCAGTTTGATATTCTGACATGGTGAAAAGGAAAGGAATCACAATTTCCAATCCTAGCCGGTATGTCCAGTGAATTACTAACCGTCCAAGTTTTCACTGTAGCCTTGGAGTCTGTATTTCTGTTAGTGGCAGAGTTTTATCGATAAGAAGAACAAGGCTAACTCCAACAGCGGTAGAGATGTGTATTTGTTTAAAAGATCACTTAGATGCGGCCGAACGAAGACAAGATAAATCAAACCTTGAAGAAGAAATACACGAACAAAAAGTACAAATCGGACGATCGTCACTGCTCTCCGACGAAGAACTCGCTTATGATTTGTCTCAACGCATTGACACATAAACCGACGAAGACGATTAAATTTAAAAAACTTGTATTCGCAAGATGTATCTTTTGTTTTGTTTAAAATCCATATAAGTGTTTATTTTTAGTTTATTTTTTAATGTATTTTTTTAAGAAACACCACTCAATAAAAATGTATTTGTAGTTGTCTCATTTAATCTACTTTTAAATAAATTGTATACTTTAAATATTATTTATTAAAATAAAAAAAATACCGGATTTTTGGAACCGATTTTTGGACCCGAACCGGTTTGGAACCGAGTCGGACCGGTTCCTACCGGGTTGGGTTTTATTGGCCAGAAACCGGTTTCGAAACCGACCTAGTTTTGGTCAAATCCGGTTCAAAAAACTTGGACCTGAACCCGGTTCGGTTTGAACCCGACCCGGTTCAGATAAAAAACCCGGTTTGCGCACCTCTAGGACTACAAAATAACAAAAGTTACCCTCTAATGTTTTAACAATAACGCCAAAGTTCCTTGTTTGTTGCAAATTGAACTTAATATAACCACCACTCCTGCTTCTTGTTCCTCTGGCGAACACTGCTCTAATAGATAGCCGGCAAGGCTCCGACGAACACAGTATAGTTCTTCTCCAATGGTCGGGAACCACGGCCCTGCTCGTTGAATCGCCGGCGAAACGGTAGATGGGTGTTGGTGAGTGGTGGCGGCAGAGGAAGATATGGTGATTTCTTTGACGGGGTGGCGACGGAACCTTCAGGTCCCCGAGTCCATAGCTGCCATATGAATGGAGGGGTGTGTGGGTGGTATTTTGACATTTTGTTTTCTTTTAGGTTAATTTGGTATCAAAGTTGTACAAATTTGTCATATAAAGAAATCTTGTTTGTCACATAGTAGAATAAAAAAATAATAGTGTAAAAAACTGTAAAATAAAACAAAATGATTAATAATTATTACACATGAACCATTACACATGTTTTTAATGTTGAGTAGGCGTTGATGTGACGAAAAATACTTTATAAAAAGCATTAACCATTACGTATGGTTTAATATTTTTCAACTTTTCATGCTAAGTTTACCAAACATCAATGTCCCACATTTATTATTTATGATGTTCGGTATATTGGACTTTTTTCTCCGAAAATTTCCTTCGACTTGAAACCAAAACTAGTCCCAAATAGTTTTCCATCGTTTTTTCAATACGACTTGTATGCATCATTTTACCTTAATTTTAGGGGTACGTAAACAACTAATAAGAAAAACCAAACATATATTACTTCTGCAAGCATACAAATTGAAAAAACAAATATGCTGCGAAATTTTCAGAGTTTTGATTGACCCTGCTCGATCAAGAAAAGACACAACAAACTTTAAAGAAAATGAAAAGAAAACACAGCAAAAGTAATCATTACTTGATACTATTCGAAGGTAAAATTAACACACTGAAACACTGATCAACTGCTACCATTTTTCACCAAGTGACGTGCTTCCTTGGTCTCTGTTTCCACAACCCATTACTCTTGTAAGCTGTGGTTTCAATGGTGAAATTACCATTATGTTTCTAGAAAAAATCACGAGCAGTAGTGGGGATGGAAATTGAGAGCTGAGTTGTGGAAGAATCTTTGTTATCTGAAGGCGGCCATTCATCAAAGAAATGGTGCATTACTTTCTGGGGTTCATCTTTTCTGTCAATTTTTAAAGCGAACTGATCTTCATAATAGAAACCTTCATCTTGATGCTGTTGATATGGGTATTCGTTTTGATGATATTCAGAAAAAGTTCTCTGCTTTGAAGTCTTGATGGTTCCACAGGATTCTGAGAAAAATGAATGTTCATCCATCTCCTCTTTCATCCCATAGCTCTTTCTGGTTATAATGCGTTCATTATAAAAGTAAAGTAATTAGAAAATGGTCTTCAGAGGAAAGCAAATGGTACAGGTAATCAAAGCTAGCACACACCAACCTGTGGCTGTAAGGGCTGGAATCCAACAACAAGTGATCTTGTTGAGATGACAAAACATAAGAAGAAGGTCTAGAATAACAGGAAACGTGGGAGATATTATTATTATTATTATTACAGTGAGAAGAAAAAGATGATGAGAGTGGATGTGAATTGGGAGAAGGGTAATTTGGGGATTTGGAAGATGGGATCATGGGAATGGGTGTTGACATGTTGACTTCCACGGGCTTTCTTGAACGGTTTCTGCCTCTATGCATGTGCCTTTCACAGTATTTGGAATCAGGAAAAGCTTCCTTTGAGCATCTCCATTTCTTACCATCTGTTCTTCTGCACCTTCCTGGTTCTGGATCTATCTTTCTACCAAAACCCATCTGGAAACACTTCCATCCAACTGCAACCAAATAATTCATGCATACCCTTTTCAGTTTTCTTCTAAAAGTTTTCATCTCCATGCCCTTATTCATATATACCCACCCTTGTTCTACAATTTCATAAAACATAGCATAGATTTTGTTTTCATCAAGAAACTCTGTTAACAAGTGATGAGTATAATAGTACTACTGATCCATGAGTGTACCCTGCAGGTTCTAATAATGAAAAAAAAAAAAAAAAAGCCCGACTTTTGTTATCAAGAAACGCACATTTATGCATATGATTGAACAAGTTTTGATCTTTATGCATCTAATCTGGTTGCAAAAAGTTACAATTTTGTCATCAAGAAAAGCTATGATGTACTGGTAAGAAAAGAAAGTGAATAGATAGATTGAGAGATAATTAATTACCTGAGGGTTGAGGCTGCTGGTGGTGAAGGATAAGCTTTGTAGAAGAATCGAGACTTTTTTGATGGTAAAGAGGAGATCAGGAGGTATGGGCATACCAGATATCATGTACTTGTAAACAAGTGCTTGATGTTCAAGTTCTTGCCATTGACTTGTTGTAAAGGGATACCTAGCACCTTCCCCTGCTGTATTCATCATCTTGATATTGAAAAACCCCCAAAATTTCAGAGAAACACAAATAAAGAGACCAGCACCTTGCTCAAAAGGCAGATGGAAATGAAGAAGATAATAATATCTTGAATTCGGTTGGGTAGAGGGGGGGAATCAAGTTCCTCTGTGGCATTACATGTTCCTCTATGTCATTGAAGAGAGAAAAGAGAGAGAGAGGGTGAGTGTGAGTGTGGGTGTTGTGCACTATATCATGACTGATGCGTCTGCTGCTACTATGCTGCCTTTATGGTAGCTATTCTCTCTGACAAATTTATACGGAAACCCATAATAATGGCTCAAGAGACAGAGAGTGTGAGTGAGAGAGAGAGAGTATATAATAAGAGTTTGATTAAGAAGTAAGAGGAGTTAGTATCTGAATGCGCAGAGTGACAGACAAAAGTGTCAGTGGTCGTGATCATGAGGGAAGTCAGTAGGGTTTTTTTTCATGCTTTTACTTTTCATCCTTTCGAAAGTAAATGGAATTGGTAGCATAATTTGACCTTTCTTGTATGGGTCAAACATACCTGCGAACACCCATGACATATATGATTATAATAAGAATTATGATATGTAATTTAATTATAATGAGAATTATTACATGTCATTGGAATTCTCATTATAGTCAAACATACCTGCGAACTCTCGTCGCAAAATTAAAATTAACTTTTTTAGATTTGTTAAAAATAATTATTTTTCTTCAAAAAATAAAAATAATAATTTACCTTTAAAAATTCTATTAATTGTTTAACTTTATTCAAAATTATAAATTTTTGAAGTGAAATTAAAACAAGATATAAAACTTTTAGAGAAAAATTACCTTCAATTAATCATTTGAAATTGAAACCACATTCAAAATTACCTTCAAAAGTTCTATTAAGTTCGATTTTACTACTTGAGATTTGTTAAAAATAATCATTTTCCTTCAAAAAATAAAAAAATTAATTTACCTTCAAAAGTTCTATTAATTGTTTAACTTTATTCAAAATTATGAAATTTTTGAAGTGAAATTAAAACAACATATAAAACTTTTAAAGAAAAATTGATATTTTTAATCTTTTAAAGGAAAATAGTTACTTTAGTTAAACCTTAAGAAGCAAAATTAAAATTAACTCTAATTCTAATTTATTTAACATAAATTTAGAGTAGGCAAGGTTTTAGAGCTTTTTTTTTATTAGAGGGCATAGGGTGGAATTCTAAACCAGGGAAAATGGCAACCCATTCCGTGTGGATTCAAGAAAATTAAAAACTAATAAGAATATATTTTTCGGGAACAATTATCACAACATAACACCATGCTCAGCTGGTTGTCTTTTGTTTTAGGTTGCTATGATGTTTAATACACATTTTCTAAAAATGATTAAATTAAGTGATATTGAGGTTCTGAAACATGAGATAATACACAATTTCCCTGTTTGCCGTTCAATAAAAATTAAATTCCCTGTTATTTTTGTCTTTCACACAAACTCCAAAGTAAATATTCGCATTCATGACAATCCTGACAACAACCCTACCATACTCGTTTGCAGCAGTCTAATCTTTTATCCTTTCTTTGATAAAAAAAAATAATAAAAAAAGAACAAAATGCTGGTAATGGAGAATAATGATGTTTTAACCATATACATAAGTCCAATTTCACCTAAAATAGTCAAAGTTAACGATAATTAAACAAAATTTGTAAGTGTTATGAGTGAAGTGAAGCAAGGAATAGTACAATGTTTAACAAGAACAAAAAATTATGTGTGAGCAACATACAAATACTACAATAATGGTCATGAGTTCTATCTCAAGTACAGCGTACAAGATGCCAATGGTTCTAGAAAAACAAGGCTGTTGATGCTCATGAAAGAAGCCTACATGATTATATATTGTTGCTGGTGTCATATATCCAGCCAGCCATAGTGAATTCAGATGGTACAAATGGAAGATTAAAAACAAAAACAATTTTACATAACACTTGAAGTCTTGAACTCATATAAGTTGATACAAGTTAACCTCAACTGCCTATAACTATAATTGCCTGCACATCTGTTAATCCTTTTGGAATAAAGATAACACCAGGTCTGTATGTACACAGAAGAGTTGCGTCTCCACAAATAGCTGTCTCAAAACAAATTAATAAAAGTTACTAATTGCTAAATATTACGGCATGTTACCCTTCATTTGGTCAGGGTAGAAAAGAACTCAAAAGATTATCCAAGCATGTATCCTAAAATGGCCAAACTGCACGTTATAGAAACAGATGTTGACACTTCTTTTCCATCTTACAGTTTATTAGCAAATTTGGCAACCAAGTCACATTCTATTACAATGGATGACCTTCAATGGTCTTATTTTTGCTGATTTTTCAAAAGGTGCAGACATGAGCATCATATTTGACACCTATTAAGTAATTTTCATTTAAAATTATTGTTTAAAGATCAATTTCTCAATGTATATAAATTTGGTTTTATTGAGAAACACTTATGCTTATGTGGCACTTGAATGGTATCAACGTGTGCCACATCAGTTAAAGGTGAGGCAATCAGTAATGAATAGTTAATCTGTTTCTATTTTACATCAAACTTAAAGAGAGCTGATAGAAATGGAAAATAAAATGTAATGTTCATTTATAGTGCAGTTTTCTCTAATATTAATATAGCAGTAAAGGAAACTACAAGGTTACACATGATAACTAAAAGTAAAATATATTTATACTTATGTACCTTCATAAATGGTCGATCACGACTAGGAAAAGACTCAATGAAACTCTCCTTCAAAAGCAATGATACCTTAAGTCCAATGGACGAGAACGTAAGCAGGCTATAGAAGTAACACTTGCATATAATAAATTTAACTATAATTTTGTAAATCTGGGAAGAGAGAAACCTTATCATCATTTGACTGAACATTTGTGATTGTGTGAGAACGTAGGTTAGAGCAAAGTGAATCCAAATAAGATCTTAATACTCTCAGGAATCCCTTTGCAGCTTCTACCTGAGTTCAATAACAATCATGTCATCTGCTTGCAACATGAAACAGAACCAATGCATTTATTTTTAAATGGGAAGCTGCAGGAACTAAAAACAAATTTCACCCTTTTTTCCAGTTTTTGCAACCCACTTTAATCTGAGCACAGCAAAAGAAACTTAACATACATTTTGATACCAACTTCAACAACCAAATTACAATTTATTAATGACTGTAGCAACGAAGACCTGTTCAGCTGATAGGATGTCCTTTTTTTGCAGATTTTGCAAATATAATGACGGGGGATATTTTATTTGCCATTTAACTATATGTAAATGTCATACGGCATCGGATGTGAGATACAGAATTATCTTTAAATATGAACCATTGGAAAAGATCATTTTTCAAACATGCAAATAAATTTATTATCTTAATTTTCTTTCACATACGCGTATGTGGCATCCCAGGTGGTGGCTTTCATGACCTCAACTAGGCTACAACAGTAATTTACATGTAAAATCAATTAAAATGAGATAATTGCTAACATAGTAATATTAGAATGAAATTTGTAAGTTGGCTTTATATATTCTACATAATCTATAGTTACTAAAACCAGAAAGGTATTAATCTCATTACTCTAGCACGCAGTTTGTCCTTCTGAAATCTTAAACACGCCAAAAATAAACATGGTAGTTTATCAAGATAAGTAGCAAAATATGACTCATGAATGCTCCAAACAGCCAAAAGAAGAGACGACTGTCAGTACTGATAATAAGGATGATAAAAATGATAACAAACAAGCAATAGAATGTCAGCAAAGACTTTACAATGTTTTCTAGGACATACGAGATTGCAGAAATGGGTGATTTGAACTGGGAATAAAAAAAGAATTACCTGCACATCTGTGCAATCGTAAACCGGTCTCCTTTTCCCTAAATAACTTTCTCCCACAAGTTGAGCATGATATGGAGTTAACGCTGCATACAACTCTTTGTACTGGGGGAAATGCGGTATTGATAATGATTTGACCTAATTAAGGAAAAAAGAAATTAGAGAGTTACACGTAATTGCATAGACTTCTTGAAGGGTACAGTGTAAAGCAATGCACATCAGGAAAGATGCAAGATAAATTCATACAATATTGGGGTGTGATGGTGTGATGATTCAGCACTGGTAAAAAAAACATTACTAAATGCGCACCTGGTTCTTGTTTGCATCAACAAGAATAACATTTCCTGACTTGGATTGTACTTCAGCAGTTTTGCTCTTCACACCAACCTGGTCAACATTATAATCGGTCAAAGGCACCAGTAGAACAGTACGTAAAGAAAAAAAACACTGATCACAGAAGAAGCTGTAACAGAAAAATTGCCATTTAAATACTTGCAATTTATTTATTAAGTGAATCTCATATTGGTAATCGGAAATGAAGAGCTACGGGTAAAAGGAAATAAAAGAACTCAAAGAAAAACTCACTATAAAAGGAACAGGCGCATCCAAAAAGTCAAGCATGTCATTTGGCAAGACCTGAAGCAAAACCAGTTAAGAAATCATATAAAGTCAGCTGGTACAGCTATATTATAGCTTTATTAACTCAATAAAAAGGAGTCTTATCCACAGTACTGGCATAAAGAAGCTCTGCCACTGGTATGGACGAATCAGAGGGATGATTGACAGCACTGAAGCAGACAATATTCCCTGATATGTAAAAGAGGTAATAGTTAATATCCACTACTTTAATCAAACATACTCCAAATTGTTTCCCTAAATATAAAATGACAACACGATAAAATAATGTACAATACTAGTTTTAATTGCAGATTAATCAAAATACAGTATTTTTCCTTTCATGAGTTTAGCTGAATCAGAATTTTAATTTTTAAATTAAGTGACAATATCAGCAGCTGTTGAGTTACCAAGATAAGCCACGCAGAAAGGACTACAATAAGCATAATTTGCGATTACAGATAATATACGAACCAGATTCGAACACACAAACACAATTTGCTTTTCCAGCAGAGCACCCGCAAATATTGTCAAGATCTGTGGAAGGACATGGAACAATTTTGTTGTTTTATAGTCTAGGAGCACATGGAGAACTTTACAAAAATAACTTGAAACAACAATAAAGATTACATGCTCAAGTCGCAAGGATCCACATATGCTTGAAATTGCCCATACTGATAAAGCCGTTGCTTCTTCCTCCACAGCAAGTGCTTTATGAGCCTACAGTCCCAAATACATGTTATGGCTCACCATCAACAGCAAAATTTAGAGTTTCAAATGGAAATTAATATTAAATGCAAATATCTACCTCTGCCAGTTCAAAACTAGTACTGCATGACATCAAATCAACTTTTGAACCAGCAATATGTAAAACCGTTTCATCTGGTCTATGGAATTCCAACGGATGCAGATGTTCCAATGGTTGGAATTTGATTGTCGAACCTCTAGTGGGGACACATAAACGATTATACTCACATATAATCTGCAATGATCCATGGTTGTTGGTCTGCAATGTTTAAATTGTTTGTGTGACAAATGAGAATATAACTTAATGAGCCAACACCAAGGTTTGAAAAACAAATCAAAAAAACCTTAGCCCAATCAAGAATCTCATTATGCTCGTTATCTTCTTGACCAGAAAAAGAGGCCTCTTCTGTCTCAGGTGAATCAGCATCAATCCTAAAGTTCCTATCTTCACTAGGAGACCCCTGAAAACTGTATCAAGTAATTCCCATAACCAACTAAACATTTTCAAATGGAAATCTATGTAAAAGTATAAACAAAATTATCCACTGGCCCAAGAAGATTCTCAACCATTTTTTAGGTGCTCGTAATAAAATGCCCACTTCCAAGATCATTTATCAACTTCCCCATTTCTACCCTTTATTACACAGTACACACAATCATAAACTGCATTTATTGTATATTTCTAAAGCTGTGTGCATATCAAAAGGGTATATTGACACTTAGCCGTTATATAATATATTAACTATACATCCCAAAAGAATATATATATTATGGAGACTTGTTTGGGCATAATGTATGTTGAGACTAGCCAAGTATTAGACTTTTTTTTTTCCATCAAGGCCACCCATATTGAGAAATTACTTTCGAAGCCACCTAATGATGTATCAGGTTTCATTTAACCAAACCAGTAGGGTAAAAAGAAGAAAACACACTAATCAAATTTATATTGAATTGTTGCTTCTTGATAGCTCAATACAATAGAAACATTTCTTTTTTTACAAAATAAAGGCACTTACGTCATTATGCATGATTTTGGCCAGATTTGGTAGAAACGAAATTATTAGATACAAATTTGGGTAGTTGGTAGCCTAAAAGGTAGTATCAATACATATGTAGCCTTAGTGGAAAAAGTTAAATGCATGAGGACCTCCACATACATTACATTCATATATCATCAGCAACTCCAGCTATGATCCTCCATGGATTAAAGTTAAACTTAAAAGTTAAAAAATTAGTGGTCAAATGCCATATGCCCCAAAGGAAATGTTTTACCTTGACGAAGAATCAGAGCTATCATATTGTTGATAACGAAGAAGAGGCAAAATTGCATTTGGTATCTGCTTTTGAGTATCTGGTTTGTTGGAATCCATATCATCAACAGGACTATCACATTCTATCCTAGATGAATCTGTCTCCATTTCAGGACGAATTGGAATAACACAATCACTGACTCTTGTACTGATAGAATTGCTCCTGCTTAATTGCACAGTTTCTGTGGTTCCATTAAGCAGTTCTTGAGATCCAGGTTCAGCTGAAATGCCACTCACATTGTTCTCTATATATACTTCACTGTCATATGCTAATCCCACATCTAAATCACTAATACTTTTAGTTAATCGTTCCAATCTTTCTTCAATGAAGATGCTACACGTACATAAAATCAAAATTAATATTTTATAGAACAAACATACCCAGTATAAAATTAAGATGTTATAACAAAAAGTCAACGACGGTATTTATTTTCAGATAACAATTAAAAGAGCATTTATATCTTCATTAACATTAAAACTGACAACCCAAACTTTTCACCATGAATACTAACTGAGGTGATGTGTTTTAAGCATACACGCTAACAATGCACATGTAGATGTACCCCTATACCTAATGTCCAACTGTTTGGAGAAAACTTAACTGAAATCCAGTCTCATGAATCTCTCTAAACAAAAATCTACTGGACTGCTGATGATGTTAAATGCACTATCTTATGGAGTTGATAAGATAATTAAACATGACCATAAAAAAGGATCAATATCAATATATTGTCTACAAACCTGTTCAATACCCCGAAATGCAGTTCGAAAAATGGAAGCCTTGTGAGAAGACAATAACACCGGCGGGTCGTTAAAATATGCCGGCTCCGAGGTGGAGAAGAAAATCGTCCGTCTCCCATCATAGAAATTAATCTAGAAGGCTGTTGCACCAACTCATCAACTAGAACACAGCAACCGTACAGAATTGAATCATCTGCACCCTGCAATGTAAAAGATCAGAACATGGAAAGGATGTTAAAACATGTGTCGTGTGTACTGTGCAGTATATCATATATCATATATGTATATGTGTATACATTTCTGTGCACAGACATATGTGCGGACACGCACACTAACACGCATGAAGTCATAAAGACACACTGACTCAGACAAACAGAGACACACACAGACACCAACACAGCAACACTGACATAGACACCCACAACATGCAAGCACAGACACACGGAGACAGAAAATAATGCATGCACACATACATACATACATACATACATACATATATAATCACATCCAAAATATGTGTCTATATACATTTGTATATTATATACATACACATACATGTATAACAAACATATATGATAGTGTATGTGTTTGTGTGTATACAAATATAAACTTGTCAACTCAAATCAAGTCATTAAGTAGTATCTTGAGACCAAGCTTAGTAGAAGATTTTTCAAATTCAAAGATTTACTTTTTAAGGAATAAAGAAGTAGAATCAAGCAGCAATCCAAATTAATTAGCAAAGAAGTCTTTATCGGCAAATAAAAAAATTGAGTGCAGCAGTCAAGGTTTAGAAGTCACAGATCAAACATAACAAACACAACAAAACAAATAATGAAATACGGCTAAGAATATCTGAAAGGAATTCCATAGAGTACCTGCAGCCTGAATACAAAGGATAGATCATTTTGTTTGAGGTGTTCCTGAAAATTTTCAACATGTTAACAATGCATAGCAGCAAAACACTCAGCTCAAAAGCAAAAGGTAACGGTGCATTACATATTGTATACTTGTATTTACTTTTTTAAATCAAAAAGTTTTCATGATTAATAAAAACACGTGTCACAAGATACCTGTCCGAGAAGTATTTCGTTCAATTCACTCATTGATGGTGTTCTCTCAATGGAGTGAACCTGAAATTACAAGTAGCAACATTCAGGCGCAAGAAGAGAAACCATAAAATGGCCTTCAATATGGCAGATACATACCATTAAATGACATTTGACAAATATGACACACGTTAATACACAGAAAAAACAGTCCATAGTACTAAAATAGTCATCTAACGATCTAAATGAACGCAAACTCAATTTATTGAAACTAAGACAAGGTCTAACTTGTAAGATAACAAAAAAGGAAATTGTTGCAGTAGTAACAGTTAAAAAAATTATTGTATTAATTAGGATCTACCTGCGTAACATGCATAATTGTAATTCAAACATACTCATTTATGTGCCTAACATCTATTTGTAAATAGATGATCTTTAGGCATTACAGATATAATATACAGCTGACAGCTTTAAATTACAATATGTTCCTATGTCTCTGGGATTGACTGGCATATAACACCTCTTTTTTAGGTTAATAAAAAAAAACTGTGGCCTTACCTCCAATCCACCAGGAAAACAGAATGAAAGGAGATCCTTAGACCTTAAAGGCAACTGTTTGTCAGGAGGGTACACAAAAAGAACCTGAAGTACACGTAAATGATCAGGAAACATATTCCATAAAAGTGAAAGCAAGTTAAATTTTGTATTTCTTTTATATCAGGAGGCCTGTAGGACGCGCACCTGAGGCTCGAGATTTGGTTCTACGCGAAACTGATTCTGACTACTAAGTGCACTTCGCAATCTCCCTGGAACTTCAGATCTTCTACCAAAATACTGCCTTTGAAGTGCTTGAATGTCACAATTTGGATGCAATCCAACCACTACCATGCTCTCAAATAGCCTTGATGGTTCTTTCAATATCCTCTGATGCTGAAATTTTCAAAAAAAACATAAGCAACCATGAAGAATATAATGTAGTATCTGTGAGCACATCAGAGCACCTATCACAAAGGATGAAATGTAATGATAATGAAACCATTAACTTCCAATTGGGTATTTTAGCTTCAATGTATGTGAATAACAAGGTACTTGGCAATTGTTCTAGTTAAGATCACCTAAAACACTAAGTATATTTTATAATGAGCATACCAGGGCCTGTAATTGAAAGCTTGCCCATTGACGTTTTTGGCTAGTTAATACTTCTGGATTGTAAGTTCGACTTTTCTCTTCAGGAGGAGGGGAAAAGCCTTTTAATACTCTGAAGACTTGGCTCTGAAGCTTTTGAAGAGGGCTACCGCTATCCGCTTTTGATGAGAATACAACTGATGGTCTTGCTGCAGGAGAAGTTGGAGTAACAACAGCTCCAGAAACATCTTCGGTTGTCTGCACAAAGAATGAAGCACCCCAACTTGTGTTGTTTGGCTCTTCATGAGTGGAATTCCCTTGTCCATGAGTTTAGTTCTCTATGTTAGACAGACATGCACCAAGAATGCTAGGTACATACAAAAGAAAGAATTAATGAGAATGATGCTTTGACTGGACACGGATGGAATGAAAAGCATTAACTACAAAAATCCGGTGGTTGAATAGGAGCACAAATTTCAGCAAGCTCTCATCCTATCTATAATTGTTAGCATTATTCCTCTTTATACTACCAAGCACACATGCTAGGAACTATTATCTTTGTTTGAGTTAAATGAAATAAAACTGTAGTCCGCTATTCACTGATCCACACCTATAAAAAAGAAGCACAATTACTAAAAGCGCTACACTAGATGATCCATCAGAAAAACCTAAAAAGTGGTACAATAGTTGTTGTTGCTGGTGCTGTTGTAGACACCCTCAACCGGCATAAGCCATCGACTTGGGCACATGGAAACAGATATTAAACTAGTATTCGGTTAGAGATTTGATGTGAAACGGAAGATATGAAAACTAGACTTATTTGGCTTGACTACGATGATGATTACACAAGAGAAAGTAAATCACATAAAAGGATCAGAGAAGCATAAATAAAAATAAGAGATCAGTAAAGCACAAACAAGGTTGGAAGTAAGGGAGAGCGATGGTGGCTCCGGCGAGACGAAAAGGCCGATTGGGCAAAGATAAAAAGTCACGACTCACGACTCACGACTCGCATGTGCATCGGCTACCTAAAGAGACAAGATCATGAGTCTCCGCCTGCATCCATCTTCTAATCTTCTAATCTTCTAATCTTGAGAGAGAGACAGAGAGAGAAGATGATGATGAAGAACAAAGTGGAAGGAGAGTTTCTTCTCAGGCGGCCATAACAAAGTATTAAGGTTTTTGTTTTTGGTCTTAAGAAAACCCCCTAATTTCATTTCATATCAACATCAACATCAACATCAACATAAATAAATAAATAAATATTTCTTCTTATTGTTTTAAGTATTTTATTAATTAAGAATTAAGAGGACGATGCGATGCTGTGAATGATAATATATTTACAAGATTTGTTTTGTTTACCACGCATACAAATAATCGCCGTCAACCACGACTATTTCGTAATGTATGTGCATCCATTAGAAAATGTCATCCATTGATCATCATCGGCGTTTGCATCCACCGAAACACACCGTTCTTGACGTTTTTTTTTTTTTTGTTAAGTTAAAAGTAAGTGTAACATAACTATAAACCGTATGCTGTAAAGTTCTTTTTTTTTTTTTACATGGAGAAGTGGAACGAAATGAAAAGAAGATAAATAAAGATTTTTAATTTTAAATTAGAAGGAATTAGAAATAAATTAACCAGTTTTATTATTATTGTTTTTTAAACGGCAAATCTACTCTACTCTTACACTATATCAAATTACACAATTGCTTGAGTTTGAACCCAAAAGCTCCCTTTTAAAAAGCAAAACCTCTAAAAAATAGGCTAACCCCACGTTGGCAATTGTTTTATTATTCATCATTTTACCTTTCTAACATAACTATAATTTATGATACATAAGAGTATAATAATAAAATGCTTACATTTTTCTCTTTCTTATCAACTCGGAAACAAATAAAATATTTAATTTTTTTTCTTTCCTTCGACTCTTTAAGACCAATTATATCATATATTAGGATTTCTTTCTTTTCTTTTCTCTCTCCTTAATTTCATATATTCTCTTTTATTTTTTTTATCATCCTTGATAACATAGCATTAATGACTCAAGATAACCCGACAAAAAATAAGTTAATCTCACGTAATAGATGCATACGACCAGAGTGAGGTGTGTTTCTATAAACCCGACCTGTAATGATACATGTATGTAACAAAACTTTTTAATAACAGTTTCTATATAAATCAGTAGGGAGGTGTGTTTACTTTTTACACAAGTCTAAGTTAATAAATTAAAATAATACATTAATGTAAGGATTATAATATTTTTACCATTCATATAATTAAACATTTTTACTTGTATAGTTGTATATCAAACTAGTATTAAAAACACTGCGTTGCGGCGTGCGTAAAACCATGAAAAAACTAATATTTTCGAAATGTTGTCGATAATCCACACGCCGAATGAGACGTTGATAACATACATAACTTCATATAATAAATAGACATCTTGTAATATCACTTGAAACATCATGTTAAAAAAGAAAAACACCGCGCCATAACTAAAGTGTAAAATCGTGAACAAAACAAACTAACTTCAAAACGTCACTGCGAACCCACACGTTGAAGGGGGCGTCGACGACAAGCGTTACACTAGATAAGAAAAACAAACCTGAACGTCATTCAAAACTTTATATAAAAAATAAAACATTCGCAAACCCATGCGTTGTGGTGAGACCGTTAATAATATATGAAACTTTATGTAAAAATGAAGTCATAAAGTTTTTTATACATCAAAACGTTAATAAATTAATGAAATTGTAATGAAAAAACCAAATGTTGATAACAGTAAGTATAAAATTTAGATTTTATAAATTATCATATTCTTAAGTTCTAGGAAAAAAAAGTAAACTATAAAAAAAGGTATCATTGAATAAACTATAACACCTTATACGTTCGTATTTTGATTACTTGTAAGTTATGACACGCAACTGCATTTCAAATGAGCTTTACACCTAAACATAAAAAAAATTTCATTACATTGCAAGAGTATTCATGAAAGTTTATAAAATATTAAATTTTAATTATTAGAGAATTTTTTTAAAAAATATCAAAATAAAGAGTGAATCAAAAGCCTAATAAATAAATGTAGGATATAAAGTGTACCTATAACTAAATTTTAAAGGGTCCGATTTTAAAGTTAAAAGTGTAACTTTAGATCAATACATGAAACAATGTCTAAAAGTTGAAAAAATTACTATGTTACCATTATTACGTGCATTTAGTATTTGTATTCAATGCATAAAATGCATTTAATTTGCCTTTTAAAGTATTACTAATTTGTCCGGACAAGAAGGTCGTGACAACTAACATAAAATAACTATAATGTCAAAAATCTTTAGCGGATAATAAGAAATATTAGAATAACGTGTATAGTTAATGATACTTGTTCATAACAACATTTTTTATACACTTTAGTGAAAATGATCTGCTTTTGTGTGCCCATAACGATATGATTGTAATTTGAGTGTGATTACAACAATCATCATCGACTATCTTTAATAATTATTTTTATATTTAACTTTTATGAATCAAAATATTAAATAAGTTGATTCGGTCTCTAGTAAAAATTTACAAGTTAAGTTAGTTTGTATACTAGTACTAAAACCAACGCATTGCCGCGGGGCCATAAACCATACAAATAGTGAAGAAAAGTTGTCGTGAACCCGCGCTTTGAATGGCCGTTTATTATATATATAACTATATATAAGAAAAATGAAACAGTTGTATCGTTAAAAACTTCAAAACTTTATATATTACAAAAAAGTCAAAAACATATGCGTTGTTGTGGGTCGTTGATAATACTTGGAAGTTTATATAGGAATGAAACCACTAGAATATTGACATCCGAACATCAATTAAAACAGGTGTGCCGCAACAGCACAACATAACAATCAAGGATATTAACGTTGATAAAAGTTAGCAAACATAAATTTAAGTTTTATAAAACATCATATTTTAAAAGTTATAAGAAAATGAGAAAAGTAAACTGTAAATAATTGAAACCTTAAATAAGTTGTGATCGGGCTTGTACATTTGTATTTCGATTAATTGTATAATCTGATGCACAATGTCATTTTGAATGGAAATTTACACCGAAACATATATAAAAAAATAAGCATATCATAACGGCATATTCAAAGAATTATAAAATATCAAATTTTTAAACTTAAAAGAGGAACTAAAAAAACATGAATGTATAAAAAAAACAAATATGTAAATATAGAGCATAGAATGTTCCAATAGCTAAACTTAAAGAGATAAAATGAAAAAAAATTAAATATTATGCTAAAATACAAAGCCATGCATATGGTATTTATACATGATGCTTAAGTGATCTTCAATATGCCTAAAGTATAGTGATATGTTTGGTTCTTACAGGTTATCTTATGTTGAGTAAGATAATAAAACATAGCTGAAAACGAAAGTAGACAGCGGCGGAGCTTGAACATCGCCGTAGAGGGGGCGGGGGCGAACTCGATATTTATACAAAAATTTACACTACCGGGCCAAAAATTTATACTAACGGACTAAATTTAACACTACCGACGGAAGGAGACCCCCCCCCCCCCACTATCCTCCGCCCCTGAAAGTAGATAATTCAGTTTTTGCATGATCATTGAAAACAGTAATTGAAGCAGTAAGTCGATGGTCAATCAAAGGCTATGCATCGATTGTCTAAGAGCTTGTGTGCGAGCAAGTTTCAACAACTAAATCGGATACTTTTTCCTTTAAAATAGTTATAAAATTTGCTAATGATGTTGTAAATTATGCAATCTTGAAAGTAGTTATCTTTTAGGTGTGTTAAATTTCTACAATCATGTCAGAGTCATGAAAAATTTAAAGTCATGTGATATGTGAATCTTTGATTGTGTATCAAGCTTTAATCCCATGAAATATGTGTTTATGTCCTACATGAGTTACATTCAATATATGTTGTATCTCTGGGTAGGGTGACGACTAGGAAATTGAAAAAAAAACTAATTTGGGTAGGAATATATAAATTTAAGGCTTGTTGTGATACACACTGCATAAACAAGAGTCAAGGCGACGATTCTCAACTCAAGAATGCATTCACACCACCTTTGATTGACGAATCGGTTCTAAATTACCACTTAACTTGACACTGTTAAGCTAGCATAAAGATAGTAATTTAACTCCAAATATAGATAAACACCAGGTGTTATGGTTAGCGATTGTGAAGTCATTTTCAAAAATGATATGTATTTCAAACCAGGGCGACGAGTGTGTGAATGAGTGATGGATTTTTAACAATCAAAATTGAAACAAGGAAGGCCTGTCAAAGTTAATGATGTCTTAAAGACATGTTGTCATGAATTTTTCACTATATATATGTGACCACAAAAGAATTGTGGATGTTATTTCAAGATTGGGGAATGATAGCTGACGTGTTTATTCCACTAAAACATACATGTTAAGAGTGTCATTTCTACTTTGTTAGCTTTTTAAAGCTGGAGAATGTGCAAATAGTGATAGCTACTTTAAGGACTATTTGGATGGATTCGTATCATTTGTTTACTGATGCTGTTAAATTCAAAAAAGGGACAGGACACGTGGTTCACGTTGATCTAAAGTATGTGGCGGTGCAATAGAATGGGTAAATTCATATGTTGATATGCTTAAGGGCCAAAAATCAAATACTAGAATGGAGAAAAATATGTCACACAGAAATATGCATAATAAGGATGAAAATCTAGGGGTGTGGGGCTGAATATGCATGTCATTTAATGTGTAGTGTTCATGACATACAACGCATTGAGACTATTCTTAGTATTTGTGACAAAGAAGGTTTGCATGGCGTTGATCTAAAGTATGTGGCGGGAATTTAGGTGCCATTGGAGTTCTTGTATTTGGATGCATTGGCAAGGTTTTAAGTTTGTGATAGAATTATGGTATTCTTTAAATTGATTCAATTGCTACGTTTTGAATTTATATCGGACGAATAGATCTTCAGTTAATTACAATATTCTTCTTGGAATGAGAAGATTCTTTTGAAAGTTACTAACCATTGGGGTGCATGTATTTTTTATTTTTATTTTGATGATGATGAAGAGGAAAGTTTGGTTGTGAGGAGAGTACGTATTTAGTCAAAGGTTCTATCACGAATTAAAGAGATTAACAATGTGACGATTAAAAATGCAACATTGTAAGTAGAGGTTAAAGAACTTTCGTCATGGACGCCTCCCTTTTGTATGGTGGATAAAGGTGGTAGTTTCGGTGGGTGGTTGACTGAAATCAACCATGGGCGGCAACTAAGATGAATGGACATGGGTTCGGTTACTGGGTTCTATGGTGGTGTGTAATAAATGTAAAGGATAATAGGTTTCAAAACTGATCCGCCAACCAGACATCGACGGTTATTAGGTTTCAAATACGTTGAAGAAAATGGTTAGTTTTATATCTAATGGCGATGGTGATAATAGAAAACAAAATAGACAGGAGGTGAAGGTGGATGTGGGATGGGTGCAGTGGTGACTATCTATTGAATTGGATATATAGGTGATGCGGCGAGAAGAAAAGGGCAAAAAATGACGACTGGATAGGCTAGTCACACAATTTAATTTTGATTTTAAGTTTTATCTTTTGTTTTAATTTTTGATTATAAAGGGTATTATAGTCATTTCTTAATAGTTGACTAGAAAACTTAACAAACATCCATGTTATGGTTTTACAAGTTCGTAAACAATTGGAACAAATTTGTGTTTTTTTAAAGTGTTGTATTTTTTATTTATGTTTTTGCTTGTTGTAATTTTTTCTTATTAATCTATCAAACATTTAAAAGGAGTTTGATACAATAATATAAAGGGATACTTTCTTATGAAAATCAAAGAACACTGCACTTGCTTAAGATTTCTGGACAAGAAATTAGACCAATATATATAAAAGATAATTTCAACTTTTTTAAAATAAAATTTGAAAGAATTTAATTTAAAAAAAAAAATTAACAAGCAATGACTTTATCAATGTAATAAATAGGTAGAGTGTAAATAAAATAAAAAGGTATATTTGAGTATACTAGCACACCCCTTATGAACGAGAATATCTTTACATTTCTCATATTATAAATCAAATCATTTTGTGATTTGTTAACATTTAACCTTTTTATAGATTTTAGAATAACAGATAATCTAAATCGTAATAGTTTTCGGATCTTACTTGATATATAGTTTTCCTGCGTCAAACTTTTATCTACAAACATATTAATTGAAAATAAAATCATCTAAACTGATATTATTACATATATATATTTTTTATTGGTAATTAATCTGTAGATTATGTGGTGGGTGCTAAGGAAAGAAAAGAACAGTAATATTTCGTACCACCTTTTGTTGTTTTGAATATATAACTAATGACTAGTTAATTATTAATTATTAATCAAGATAAAAAAGAAATGCTCCTAGTGATTATCCGTTGGCATACATTTGGATTCCTTAAAGGTTCCTTTTTAATCTTCTTGCTCACTTGCTTAAAAGCTTCACTTTTCTTAAGGGGCAAAAAGTTCCATTGCCTTTGATTCTACCCTTTGTTGGGGTCAAAGGTTAAATGTTAGAGAAAGTCACCTAGACATCTACTTCGTTTCAAATAAATTTCTGATTATTTTATTTTAAATCAAATTACATTTTCAGTCTCATATATTGACATCAAGAGATGTATCAACCTTTTACTTATGTATTAGACTATATTCTAATTAAAACATGAGTAATGCATCATCTACGCCACCAACAATTGTGTATCACCGTATACTCACATACTCCAGCTTCTTAAAATTTTATTTGGGTTTCAACCAATTTTCATAGACGATTAAATGGATCTAGTATTGATATTATCATAATTTCAGTTTCCTTAAAGAATGAGACTTGCAAGTGGTGTTCGATGATTCTCAATACCTTGAATCACTTTTTATGACGCTTTTGATAAACAAAACTCCTCTCGCTTCAAGTTATACAAAATACGAGTGTTGTATACGGAGCTATCACTTTCCAATAACTCCTCTAAAGTTTTCTTTTGCCGGCATTGAGTCGGAAAATTCCCAATTTATATATATTTTCACATTAACTTTTGCAACCTGACATTTTCTAAACTGGATAAGGAGTGATATCTTTGATCATATATGGCTTTGTGACTTAACCTTATACGGTCATGCCATTTGATGTGTAATGAGTAATGACCATGCCTATGTGAAGTAACCCTACATATTGAGTAATATCATGTGAACATTTTATTTTGATAATATACTAAAGGCAAGACCATGTGAACACTATATATAGATGCATCTTATTCTTTGAAATTATTGTGATGTCAGGGCGTGCTTGTGTGAAGCATTGTCACATAGGTATGTGTTTTTATGTCAACTTCATCTAAAACGAGTATTTTCTACGTAAATGTGGTGAATGTAAAGAACACACGGGGACAAGAAATGAGAAGGATTCAAACCCTCGGTAAACAAATTCATTAGTTTTGCCTACAAAGCCATTTAATTCACTTCATGTGTTCCTTGATCTATATCATCATTGTTCCATAATCTATATCATCTGTGAATTATTTTACCTATTCCAAAATTAGATTAGTGTCCCGTATACACATAGATTGAATAAATAAAATATTAAATAGTTGGTAACAAAAATTTATTAATTATAAAATGATATTTTAAGATAACATATAATTGAAATTATTTACGAGTAAGAACTATAAGTAATAAAATAATGATATCATTTTTTTAACTATGTTTTTGATTTTTTTCTATTTTCTCAAAAATAAAATTAATTATTTTGTTCCAAAACAAATTGTTTTAAAAAAATGTCAATTTATAATAATTTTCTTTTTATAACTTTGAATTTTAGTTATTTTGGTTTATAAAAAAATTATTTTTAAAATATTTCTTTTTTTTTTAAAGTTTGATGGTTTAGAAAATTTCTTACTTTAAAATTTGTTTCCTTTAGAAATTGCATTTAAAAAAAGATTTTTTTTCTTAATTTATTAAAAAATTATTTTAAATCTCAAAATAATTAAATAATATCATTAGTAGTTAATGTAATTACTTAAAAGGAGAAAAAAAAACAATCTTTTATTATAATAAATATGTTGGTATGCATTTCAACTCCCTAAACTAAAAGAAATCAAATGACACTATAAGATTCAAGTATCTACACATATTATCTATCTTTTGTGATCACATGTTTTTAAAATTGCCTTCACCTATGTGTCAGTTTAAGTTTCTACCTTTCTTTTCTGTAGACGTGTAATCCTAATATTGTGTTTTTAACTGTTCATAATAAATGAATGATACATGAACCTATTTCAAATATATGATGTCTATTTTTTTTTTGTATTCTTATATCCCTTGAGAATGTGTGATTGTTTCCCATTATAAGCGTATCCGCTAGGTTTGAGTACTCGTGGTTTGTAGTAGCGTAACTTATGGTTTGCACAAAATCACGTTGTGCGTAAATCTGTTACAATATAAGATTAAAGATATAGCATATTTTAAAAAGTAAATGCTATGGTGATATTGTTTAAAGATAATTATTAAAGTAGGGATGAGCTCGGTACTGTACCTGTACCGAACCGGTACCGTTACCGAAAGTACCCGATCCTGAATCTTATAAAAAACGAGTACCGATACCAGTACCGAATTTGGTATATGGGTACAGGTACCGGTACTGGTATTTCGGTACCCGGTACCTCTTTGGCACCCGTTACCTCCACAACAATATGTTTTAGGCTTGCTACATGGTGCACGTTTGGTTACGGTACCCAGTACCTGTTTTTGTACCCGTTACCCAGTACATGTTTGGTACCCGATACCTTTAAAAGTTTATAATAACTAACAAAAATAAAATATAAAAAAACGTCCACATAAAATGATAATTTCTTTACTTTCCTCATTTCCTGCTAACTCAGTCCACACACTGATCCACCATTTATTTCTATTAAAATCACACATAGTATATCTCTTGACATTGTAGTGAAGTAAGAAGAATGATATTAAAAAAATAATAATAATTACCCTCAAAAGTCAAAACATAATACTAGTTGATGGGATGAAAAGTATTACAAAACAAAATACAAATTCCAAAATAACTTATTCGTGTTCGGGTACTAGCGGGATTATACGAGACTTTTGGGTAAAGTACTGGTACCAGTACCGGTCAGTACCGATCCCGAAATATAAAAAAATCAAATACCGGTACCGATATCTTATACATATTTTCGGTACCAGTTGAGTACCGATACGAGTACTGGGTACCAAACGTATATTAAAGCAAGGTAGGTCAAATAAAGTAATTTACTTATACTTAATAGTAAAGGTCAGTGGGGTTTTCCACCGGCCTTTACTTTCCCTCAACTTTCACTATTTATACTTTTGGCTTTTACTTTCCTCTCACTTTCATTATTTACACTTTTAACACTGTAATACTTTTTAAAAATTTTATAAATGTCATTTTGATCTTCTCGAGTTTTTAAATTTTCGGGTTCACTCTGAACAATATAAATTCAGGTCCGTCTACGCCTACGTTTGGACGTAATCATAAATGACTCAGATCAATTATTAAATGTTTAGGTGCTTAACTTTAAATATGCTTTAAGACTGCATGCGTTTCGACATACGATTACTTTTTGACTTAATTTTGTTTAGAGATTAGTTGGGTCAAGTATAAAAAATTTTCGTGCCTACTTTTATGTATACTTTGGGCTGGTCTATGTTTTGATGTAAGCTTTGTTTGGAAACGTGTAGGGTCAAATGTAATATGTTTTTCTTTACTTTACGTTTCGACATAAATATAATTGTAAAACAAGTTGGAGCAATTGTAAATTTATTTTTCGACATAAATTTTGTTTGTAAAATGTCAGGTCAAATAAATACGTTTTCATTTAACAAAATAAATTGGAGTCACTATATGTATTGATGTAATTTTAGTCAGTAAACAAGTTGGGTTGATTGTTTTGAAAAGAGCCGAGTCAAATATTCGAGCGACTCTACGTTTCAACGTAAATTTACTTCGGAAACAGATCGGTCAATTGTAGTCTATACGTTAACACGTCGCATACAATGCCGCCGCAACGCTCGATGGGTAACAAGCTAGTTATATATTATATATAAGGAGAAAAAAAATGAAAAAAACGGAGAAGGAAGCGTGAAAGTAATCAAAAGCATGGGTGGAAAGCGAAAGAGAGGTCCCTTAGTCCTTACACGTGAGTCGTGATGCATGCCTCAAGGTCAAGCCGGATGCCGTTCATAAATATTTAATAAAAATTATACCTATAAAAAAGTGAAGGTGGATGCGTTTTGGTCTAAAAAGTTAGGAAATTGCTGACCAGGTTCAGCTCCTCGTTGTCAAACTGGATGGTTCTTTCATCTATATATCCTTTTTCATATTTCATATTGGGATAGATCATGGATGATATAAACCACTAATTAACGCTTTATATCTACCTACTTTTTACTGTTTTATTATTTACTATCTTTAGTAAACCCGTGTAATCCGTGTATTACACGGGTTGAATAAATAAAATATTAAATGTAATAAAAATTTATTAATTATAAAACAATATTCAAAATAAGATATAAGATAAGATATGATTGAAACTGCGTATGAGTAAAAAACTATAAGTAATAAAACAATAATATCATTTTTTAATATTTTGTTTTTAAACCTTTTTTTCCCAAATTTTTTTTAACATTTTGTTTCAAAACAAACCATATCATAAATGTCATTTTTAAATTTTTCTTATTATAACTCTTAATTTTTATTTTTTAGTATATAAAAATTTTATTTTCTAAAACACTAATTTTAAAATAGAGTAAATTACCATAGAGTAAATCACCACCACCACAACCACCCCCATTGCCACCACCACAACAGCCGCATCACCACCACCACTCCAGCCGCCGCATCACCACCACACACCACAACCACCCAGCCGTCACAACAGCCCCTATCACCACAACCACCGATTGTCACCACAACAGCCCCATCACCACCACCACCACAACCACTCGGTCTCCGCCACAACCACCCCTATCACCACAACCACCCCGTCGTCGCCATAACAGTTCCCATCACCACCACCATAACAATCTTCCTTCAGAATCCGTACAGTGTTAAACATCACCTCCGATCGGAGTTATCAACTTTCGGCAGCTGAACGGAGCTCCGACGATGGTGACGGAGACTGAAATCCACACGAACTACTCATACATGCGACGAAACTTCAGCATCACCACCACAAACACCGATGACTCCGCTGCCTTCAGCGAGTGCAACAGCGACCAATCAGGCGAATTCACCACCACGCCGTCGGAGTCTGCCATCAGAAGCAAGCGGCAATAGAGATTTGATTACTTGCGAAGAACAATCTGGAGAACCGATTGAAGATTGCCAAAGCCGGAGCAATTTCACCTTTGATTTCATTAATCTCATGGTCAGATCTATAGTTTCAGGAGTATGGAGTCACAACGATATTGAATCTATCGCTTTGCGATGAAAACAAGGAGCAATTGTCGTCACCTGAATCGATCGGAGCGATCGTTAAGGCGTTGAAGATCGGAACATCAACGGCGAAGGAGAATGTCGCGTGTGCGCTCCTCCGGCTATCTCAATCGGAAGTTAACAAATCGACGATCGGACGGTCAGGAGCGATTCCATTGTTGGTGAACCTTCTAGAAACCGGAAGGTTTGGGTGGTGGCGTCGATGGGTGGTGGGTGGTGGTGTCAATGGGTGGTGGTGGATGTAGGTGTGTATCTATGGTGGTCAAAGAAGTATAAGAAGAAGATGTAGGTGGTCCTATAATTTTTTTATTTTTATTTTTAATTCTTAAGGGTTTTTTAGTCTTTTTATAAAAGAATTAACAAAATAACTAACGGTGTTAGGGTTTTGGATACAAATGGATATAAAAATAAAACATTAGGGGGTAATTAGCAATTTTGAAACTGCAGGGATGCAAGCGGTTAAAATGAACAAACGTCAGGGATGCAAATGATAATTTACCCTTTAAAATATTTTCTATTTTTAAAAAAGTTTAACATTTAAAAAAAATCTTATTTTATAAAAATTTGTATATTAATAAAAAGATCTATTTTTTAATTTTTAGTTTATTAAAAACAATTTTTAATCTAAAAAATATTAAATAATATTATTAGTAATTTAAGTAATTATTAATAAGAGAAAGAGACGGAAAATTTTGATGAGAAGTAATATGTTGTTGACACGTGTACTCCATAGTTACTCTTTTATTAGATTAGAAAGATGATTATTATATTATTACTAAGGATAAGCAGGGGCGAAGCTTCTTTGGGGGGGGGGGGGCTCTTTTTTTCGTCAGTAGTGTAAATTTTCGGCTCGATGGTGACGGAGACTGAAATCCACACGAACTACTCATACATGCGACGAAACTTCAGCATCACCACCACAAACACCGACGACTCCGCTGCCTTCAGCGAGTGCAACAGCGACCAATCAGGCGAATTCAACACCACGCCGTCGGAGTCTGCCGTCAGAAGCAAGCGGCAATAGAGATTCGATTACTTGCGAAGAACAATCCGGAGAACCGATTGAAGATCGCCAAAGCCGGAGCAATTTCACCTTTGATTTCATTAATCTCATGGTCAGATCTATAGTTTCAGGAGTATGGAGTCACAACGATATTGAATCTATCGCTTTGCGATGAAAACAAGGAGCAATTGTCGTCACCTGAATCGATCGGAGCGATCGTTAAGGCGTTGAAGATCGGAACATCAACGGCGAAGGAGAATGCCTCGTGCGCGCTCCTCCGGCTATCTCAACCGAAGTTAACAAATCGACGATCGGACGGTCAGGAGCGATTCCATTGTTGGTGAACCTTCTAGAAACCGAAGGTTTGGGTGGTGGCGTCGATGGGTGGTGGGTGGTGGGTCGATGGGTGGTGGTGGATGTAGGTGTGTGTCTATGGTGGTCAAAGAAGAATAAAAAGAAGATGTAGGTGGTCCCATAATTTTTTTATTTTTATTTTTAATTCTTAAGGGTTTTTTTAGTCTTTTTATAAAAGAATTAACAAAATAACTAACGGTGTTAGGGTTTTGGATACTTTATATGCAATAAAATTTAGGCTTAAGTTGAGATTTTAAATGGTATTGGGAGTAAAAACTAAAAAATCTTAAAATCATTTGTATATACGAAATTGATAGATCTAACTCTATCCGATCCTAATCCTATTACCATATTCACTGAATCCAAGTTGTCGGTATCATGGGCTGACTTAGAAAAACACCGCTGGGCCTCTTCCACTGATGGGCTTCCAAGTTTATTTTTTAGCGGTGCATGTACGCAGTACGCGTGCAAGTTTAAACGAATTAAGTTACAAAGACTACAAACTTAATAAAATATATCTTGTTAGCTATTTGAATGTAATTGCATTGCATTGACCAGTTGACTAAAATAATTATAATATTTATTAAACAATTTAGAAGGTACGGAGTGCATACTTGTGTTAAGTTTATTGTAATCTTAGGTATGAAACCCCCAACAATGAGGTTCCAAGGGGACAACACCCTTTTGAGTCTTGATGAGGGTCCGGGGGAAACATCAGGCAAAGCTTGAACACTTCCTTAGGAGGGCAGGGGCGATATTGGTTTTTTTAGAGGAGGCGAACTCGTTGTATATAAAAAAATTTCACCACCGAACCAAAATTCAACATTACCGATGAAAAAAAAGAGGGGGCGGTGGTCCACCCCGGCCCCTATAATACTTCTCCCTTGGGCAACGTCCCTAGTAGTGCGGTCCAAGGAATATAGCATCTCGCTAGAAGTTTTAAATTTAAGGTGAATATTGAAAATTTTAAATTCAGCTTAGAAAATTTTCATTTTGATAAATATTACTATATTAGACATGCATTTAAATTTAATTTCCTAGAAATTTCATATATGAAATTTGGGGTGAAATTGCTCATTTTTAAACATCATAACTGCGTTGTTTGTCCCATCTTAGCAAAAACTAAAACCTAGGTCATCTTTGTTCTTCTTCTAGTTCAAGGGAAACACACACAGACAAAAAGGAAAAGAAAAAAACAATATTCGTTGATTCCGAGTTATATCCGTTTAAACAACTGGATTGAAACCCATATTTGTTTTAATCTAAAAATGTTACGCGACTTTTATATTTTCAAAGTTTAATCATTGTAAATACGACCTATGCAAGAAAGAAAAGAGTTGCAAAACATTTAAAGAAAGACTTCAAAGAATCGAATAAATATAAACATCAATTGCTTTTAAATTAAGTTACATAAGGACTACAAACTTATTTCCTTGCTTATGTTGGTTATTTAAAAAAGTAAGATAGTTTATATTTGTTCATTTAAGATGACTAGTAGCGTGCCCGCGCGATGCGGCGGGTGCGACACTTTTAATTGCGATTCTCGTGGCGCGTAAAAATCGTTTGCTCCGAAATCAGTGAGATGAGTGTAATCATAATATTAGAGAACAAAGTTTAAATAAGTTATGAAGTAGATAAATAAAACGATAATGAAATAAGGTAACCCATGGATCCCCGAATTCAAGTCTTGAATAACCAAAGCTAAAAAAGTAAAATCATAAACGTGGAGCTAGTTGCATGATTAGAACAATCAATCGTACGCCTCACAGAGCTTGATGATCTCATCGATAATGTTCGACCACCATTCTTCATCCATAGGGGACCCAAGAATATACTTTGTTTCATTGTGTTTATCTGCCACATCTTTAGTCGTACAAATATCGTCTGTCTTTTCAACTTTGACTGGCACCTCAGTAGTTGGAGCAATCTTAGTCACTGATAAGAAAATTTTGTTTAGATTGTTTCTTGCAATGTTATAATTAACATGATTGTATTATAATTACATGTAGATATGTTGAACCGGGCAAACTTCCAAAGATAAAGTCATACCTGACACATCTTCCGGATTAATCTTTGGCTCATCCATAACAGATTTATGTGTTATCTAAAACGAATATAGAATAAATTAGTGTTAACAAATCTATCATCTTTGAAAAGTAAAGGAAAACATGCATCATCATAATAATTACAAATACAAGCATGTAATCGTGTGAAATTTCATTAGCTGTATAAGAAGTCAAGGCAAAAATTTAACAAAACATATTCTTACATTATGGCAAACACACATTTCATATATCATGAAAAACTTCCCGATATACAACATTTGAAGTGTATACCCGTTCATGATAAGGAGAAAATGTGCATGTGGCAAACCATGCTTTTGAAACTCGATGACGTAAACGTAAGCCTTAACCTCACCTAGTGTATGTTTTTTGAAGAGAACTTCCTTAAGATGCTCGAGTCTAGCACGAAACACTCTAGCCACAAGATCAGGACGATCTTGTGCGGTTTGACCAGCCAGTAAATTGTTACATATCTCAGGCCACTGAGGATTACACGTCATCGTAAGGAAAAGATCTGGTTTTCCGTCATCCTGAACTAAAGCCATGGCGTCCAGAAAAACGACGTCGCATATCACGAGGTCCTCCGATGAAAGACGCAGGCAAGACAATCCGTTGTCCGACTCTATTTGGATGAACTTCTCCAGCATGGACACAATCCATAATACCTTGGTACAAACCAGCTCGTATCCTAGCTTGGTTTTGTTCACAATACTGTAATCGTGATGTCTCAAGCTTTATGTACACATCCACCACAAATTGTTGTAGCAATCGACCGCCAAAGAAAAGTACGTTCTCGTACGATCGAATTTGAAACCTGTAGCAGTAGTACTCACGCATTGCCACGGTACTTCTGTTACTCCGTGGGTTAGCCTCTGTATGAAAAGATAAATAGTACATTACGTTATATTGCTGGAAAGCGTGCATTCCCGTAATGTAAAACGTTTGATGCTTTAAAAGACATTAAAGAAATTAGTACCTCCAACTTCATCATTGATTGGGTCGTTATCATTAAGAATTTCGTTCATTAAAACCCCTACTCGTGATATGTTAGGATGCCATCCCGGCTCACCATTTGGGAAAAACAAAGGATAAACATAAAGCTAAACAGCATGAGGTCTATTTCGCTTCTGCACTGACACCCGAGGAAATTTAATTCTTATATTTGGCTTCATGCCTGAATCTGCAGTGTCTTCTAGTTTTTTTTCTTTGTCAATGTTATCCGGACCATCTAGCTCAATGACCTCACTCCATTTCTATTCATCAAGCCTCTTGATTCTCTTTTTTTTGTTTTCAAATTTCCTAGCTTTTGCTTCAAACCATCGATCCTTAAAAACAGAAATAGTTAATATACAGCTGAAAAGAAACAAATAAAAATTATAAATAATACCTCCTCACTAAATTCGCGTTGAAGATCAGATCTGTATGGAGAAAACTTGGCACTACAACAAATAATCTCAACACTATTATCAAGATCAACTTGTATACAAATATGTGAGAGTATAGTACAGTTATTTTTCAACATTAATCTAAACATAAACAAATTTAAACCATTAACCTTTTTAGGATTATGTTTCTTCAAATTGCCATCAAAATCTGCTATATTATCCACTTTATGTTCATCCAAATTCTGTATTATAAAAACAATTTTAACATAATATATAAATATATTCTGAGATCAAATAAGTACCAAAATATGTCATTGGTAATGTTGTATTAAGCTATAAATCAACCTTGTTAGGAGAGTCAACCTGCAAACAAAATAATATGCAAATAAAAATTTTGAAATCACATTTTCTCCCAATACAATTAGAATATAATAACATTTGATGTTTGTACTTTTGATTTGCTGAGATCAGTATACAGATGTATTAAAGGTTCAACCTTAAAAGATTGATATCCACGAATGATTGTACCATCCAAAGCCATGGTCAGTTTTTCTCCAATTGAAAAAGTTGTGCATTGGTATGTATTTATAGGCTGCTATCTGGTTCTGCTGTATATTTGAATTTGAATTGTTGTTTGGCGCCTGAATAACAACCGATTAAGGCCTCCCCTTACAAATAGGTTGTTAGTTTGGTTTATTGATAGTATAGATAATTTCTTAGTGATATCAGTATTTTTTTGATATTCTTCGAGATATAAAATTCGTCATCTTTACCATATGGTGAAGTTTTATACTAATTTGAAGTAACATAAAATAGGTACTCTAAATCCGTTTACAACGTAAAATTGGTAAAAGAAGAAAAAGCCTTTTATAAAGTTTATTTTATAAAATAATAGCAACCTAATATTTACATCTATCTTTGAAAACTATGTTTTTAGTTTTCCGTAAAAAATGGCTTATACATTTATTTTATTGGATTTACATAAGATGTTTGTACGTTAATATTAAAACTTTAAAAACTATATTATTTATTTTGGTCCATAATGGGTCATTTTTTAAGTTGTTAATATATAGAGTATTTTGCGCGGGTTAGTTGCAAACCAGATTTTTTAAAATGGCATGTATTTTGAAAGTTAAATATGACATAAAACTTTATTCTTATTTTTAATAAAATATACTTTGTGTATTGGGTTATGATTTAATTTATAAAGTTTTTTTTATTTGAGTGAAAATAGGTTTGTATATACATGGTATTTTAACTATGTACATGCATGGAACATATGTGTACCCAAAAATTAACTAATTCAAATTTCTTTAATTTTTTTCTTAATATTAGCTTACCTTCCAAATATACTTTCCGGTATATTTTCCTGATTGTTAGGTTGAAGCATGGGAAGGTAACAAATTTTTACCATGTAGTTGCAAACCAGATTTTTTTAAATGGCATGCAATTTTGTTGTTCGAATAAAGGTACACCTTAAGCATTCTTTCACGATGCTTTTGCTCTTTCTTTGTAACACTGAATGGCAATTGTGTTACAGCTGCTACTTTGAAGAACCTGATAGCAAGGATTTAATCTGATCTAACAACTTGTTATTTAACTTAAGGTAATCACCAAAGACTTACTATTTTTAAGATCTTAGTCTTTACAATTCTATGAAAAATCAACATGAAAGGTTCTGTACAATTAATTAAAAAGAGATCAAGTTGCTTTTCAATTAGTTTACCTTCCAAATATACTTTCCGGTATATTTTCCTGATTGTTAGGTTGAAGCATGGGAGGTAACAAATTTTTACCATGTAGTTGCAAACCAGATTTTTTTAAATGGCATGCAATTTTGTTGTTCGAATAAAGGTACACCTTAAGCATTCTTTCACGATGCTTTTGCTCTTTCTTGTAACACTGAATGGCAATTGTGTTACAGCTGCTACTTTGAAGAACCTGATAGCAAGGATTTAATCTGATCTAACAACTTGTTATTTAACTTAAGGTAATCACCAAAGACTTACTATTTTTAAGATCTTAGTCTTTACAATTCTATGAAAAAATCAACATGAAAGGTTCTGTACAATTAATTTAAAAAGAGATCAAGTTGCTTTTCAATTAGTTTACCTTCCAAATATACTTTCCGGTATATTTTCCTGATTGTTAGGTTGAAGCATGGGGAGGTAACAAATTTTTACCATGTAGTTGCAAACCAGATTTTTTTAAATGGCATGCAATTTTGTTGTTCGAATAAAGGTACACCTTAAGCATTCTTCCACGATGGTTTTGCTCTTTCTTTGTAACACCGAATGGCAATTGTGTTACAGCTGCTACTTTGAAGAACCTGATAGCAAGGATTTCATCTGATCTAACAGCTTGTTATTTAACTTAAGGTAATCACCAAAGACTCACTATTTTTAAGATCTTAGTCTTTACAATTCTGTGAAAAAAATCAACATAAAAGGTACATGAAAGGTTCTATACAATTAATTTAAAAAGAGATCAAGTTCCTTTTCAATTATCTTAGAAACATCATGGAGACATATAAATATTAAGTTCTATAGGAATCTTAATTTTGAGTTAGATTATATTGCTAATTTACCTTAAGCATTCTTTCATGATGCTTTTGCTCTTTCTTTGTATAGTTGGCTCCACAACTAAAGCCTTTCCTTTTTACCATGTAACAAGCACACTAAAAGTTATTTATGAACAAATAGAGGGACCAAAATGTAAATACATTTGAATGTCCACATTTATAGCATGGTTAAAATGACAAAAGTGCTCTTAATCCACAAAAAATTTGGGTTGTACATTGTGCTTAAAAGTTACAAATCTCTTAACTTTACCCGGAATCCTTCCTTCGTGCATTATAATATAGTATAGATAAACGAACATTACAGACGAAGTAAACATAATATTATTTTTAAAATACTAACTATAAATGGTTGGTTGTATATAAGTTTGTTTTTATATATTTCTATTTGTTTTCGTTTTTGTTTCTGTATTCAAGTTGATGGGCTAGTTTCACATTCGTGCTTCTTGCCCACGCATCTAGCTGATTGGGCTAATTAACAATTACTTGCACCAGTGGTTTTCATCTTATTTTAGGCTGCAATAAAACATAAATAAAAGTGAGAGGTAAAAGTGCAAAAGTTAAAGAAGGTAAAGGGCTAATGGTTGTCAGAAGGGGCAAACACGCGAATCTATTCACTTGATCGTCATCTTGATTTTAGGGTTAAGAATCCATCTGCCGTGTATGAGGTTAAGAAGACAAGAAATAAAAAAATTTCCTAAAAATTGGTATCATATGGTCTTCCTCTTCATTATCAGTTGATAATTATCATCTCTTACATGGTTGCTCAACGTCACAATTCTTCGTCTTCATTGTTTGATTTGCAAGGGCCTCTGCCAATTGTTTGTTATTCGCAACCACATTTATCTGGTCCTTCCTCTTCGTCTTCTCCGTTCTGGTCTAGGCTTTAGTACCTCGTTAGTTGCTTGTCTTGCAGTCTTCATGTCTTGTTTGAAGATTAAACAACTTCTGTATCTATTTCAGAGATTTATGTTGTGTGACAAAAAGTATTTAATCTAAAGTTTTAAACTATACATATCATAATATTCATTTTCTACACAGATTTAGAGGTTGTTTGGTAGCATTTTACATGGTTCACAACTTTTGAATGGTTAAGAGGTAATCGTGATGCTGAATGGTTAAGAGGTACTATTAAGATTTAACATTTTAATTATTCACCATTAGGGTTATCTGTTAACCATTCAAAGGTTACAAATCATTAAAAAGTAATCTCCTAATGACCATTAAAAAACTATCAAACAGTCCCTTAGTCATAAGCTTTTTATCTATTTTTATATATACAATTGAGTGGTTTCTAAAGAAAAAGAATAAACCACTTAGTTGTGCCATTAGAAAATAAAATCTATATATATGTGATTTCTTACTTTCATTCAAGATGATAATTTCATTAACTTCTTGACAAGCATATTTAAAATAGTTAACATAAGTAAAGCTTGATGGATACATGATTGGATATTTAAGGAAAAAAAGTTAATTTAGAGAAATATATATAGTTCTTGGATTTGGATTAAAAGTAAGACATGCTTATCTCATCATCAAGTTAAACCAAGAGAATATTAGGTGCGACATCCGACTTAGCGTGCCAAAATTCCATCAAGAAAACATATGTTGGGTTTCGGTTTCGGTTTCAGTTTCACAGCTGCATTTATTTATATTTATTTTCATGTCATTAGCTGTATTACTGAGCCTTAAGCATCTTCTGCATCATCTCATCCATTTGGTTGCTCTAAACAAACACCTCTAGCTCTCTAGGTTCAATTCAGCTACCTGATTTCTAACTAGTTAATTATTATTTTTGTTGAAACAAGAATGATTATACCCCATAAAAAATGATGAATTCAAGAGCTAGTAAATTGGTTATTCCACACTTCCACTATCGATCACAAATGTTATTAAGAAGAAGACTTTCTCTAACTACCATCTCAACTAACTAATCCACTTGTTTAAGAAAAACAAGATATGACACATTTAACCCCTCTACAATGAAAATATTACACTAATGACACCAACTATAATATTGACTATGAGTTGACTGAAAGATCACATATAATACTCAACAATTTTATTATAGGCTTTGATGCTATTGGTTACCTACTTGATCAGTTCATGAAAGATGAAATCAATGACAGAATAGATGAATATGGCGGATCCATTGCAAATTCTTACTACATTTGTGTTGACTGTTGAGGTCGTTAATGAATGAGATGTAGGCTGTAGTCATATAAGGCAGTATTATAGTTCATTTTCTCAGATAACATTGAAAACAGGAATTATCCACTCGTATTATGTTATGACTGTGTGTTTTTACCCATTTATTTATTCCAGAGGTGTGATAATTATTTTGATTGGATGTAAGTTTTTGCCAATGGAAATGCTTATAGGAAAGGATAGGATAGGATGGGATATGATATGATAGGATATGCAGCTTACACGATCCACGCAAACAATTCCAACATAACAACAATATATGGCTTTTGCTGCTAGATTTTTCTAAATTGTCTCTTTTTGCCTGTTGATGTAAGGACCACTGAGTTGCTTCTTCTGATATTTCCTTGCAAATATCTCATACACACCTCTCTTGTTTTGCTTTGAGACAAAATTAAGAATTTAATTGTTGTTTAATTTAAACTATTACATAACCATGCATTATTTAGAACTAACCCTAAAACTAACACATCTGGTTTTATGTATACGTGGTCTTGTTTACAAGCTAGGATGATTAAAATGTTAACAGACACTACAATAAATATAATTGCCTGCCTTGCCTATGCATGAAGGGATAGACAGCCAATCATTTAACGTATTTTAGTGGCAAAAGGGTAATCAAGATAAAAGAATTTACCATAAACTTTTGCGTACATGTTGCATCTCTTAGGGAATTCAAGTACAAGTCATGTAGATTTAGATTTGGGGAAAATGAAAACAAACAACATAACATGATCGATGATGCGTTTAGTTCATTAATTTACTCTTAACTTTTCCCGTTTGGGATTGCTGTTTTTTTTTTCTTTTTTTTGTTTGAATAGCCTATCTGCAAGTATATATGTAAACAGTGTCTTGATGAATTTTGAGATGAAATAGATTGTTTTCAGTGAACGGTTTGAGATTGTTTATTACAATGGCTACTAGTTTAACCCAATGTATGGTTGGTATAATTTAATTTAATATATGTTAGAAGTTGATATCCTGGGCAGGATATGCTTGTAGATGCTGCATTTTGTAAACAAAGATTTAAAAAAAAAAAAAAAAAATCTTGCTATCATATGAAGACTTGTACAGTCGGTCACATGCATGCTAGCTAGAAACAAAGAATTTGTGGCCTTTCTTTCTTTGATAATTGGTGCTACCATACCCCATTTGATCACATGAAGCCCTTGCATGCATGGCCATGCCCATCCCCAGCCTTGTATATAAACCTACCTCATCTTACAAACACCCACACCTCACCACACCAATTCAAAACACCGCGGGCATCAAAATGCTGATTCAAAGTGTTATTGTATTCTCTTTTCTTTTTGCAGCCTCGTATGCATCAGTGCAAGACTTTTGTGTAGCAGATTTGTCATTGCCTGACACCCCTTCTGGATTCCCATGCAAAGATGCCAAAAAGCTCTCTGTTTCTGATTTTGTCTACTCTGGACTCGCTGCAGCTGGGAACACAAGCAACCTCATCAAGGCTGCAGTCACTCCGGCATTCACCGCTCAGTTTCCAGGGGTGAACGGGCTTGGCATTTCTACAGCCCGGTTGGACCTGGCGGTTGGTGGGGTTGTCCCCATGCACACACATCCTGGTGGCTCGGAACTTTTGGTGGTCATTCAAGGGACCATTTGTGCCGGTTTCATATCATCAGCTAATGCAGTCTACTTCAAGACTTTAAACAAAGGGGATATCATGGTTTTCCCACAAGGGTTGCTTCATTTCCAGATAAATTCTGGTAAGGGGCCGGCTCTTGCGTTCGTTAGCTTCAGTAGTCCAGTGCCAGGGCTCCAGATTACAGATTTTGCTCTGTTTGCTAATAATTTACCTACTGAATTGGTGGCTGCAACAACTTTCCTTGATGCAGCACAAATTAAGAAACTCAAGGGTGTCCTTGGTGGGTCTGGCTAAGGTGGTTGTATTTGTTTTTTCTGTTTTTTTTACGAGATTGTTGGTGGTGGTGTTGTTTGTTCATTTGAAAGGTACCAATCATTTTGGTGTGTGCTGTTGCATGTTTAAGGATGTCTTTGTGTTGTTTGTGTCAGTGTGTAAGCTTAGGACTTGTTTTTGAATGTAAGCTCAAATGAGCTTTGGAATAAGACGCCTTTTTGTTGATGTCTATTTCATTGTTTCATGCTTATCAACATTCGATTAGAACTTCGTGAGAGAAAGAGTGAAATATACACTACTTGTCACAAATCCTATTTATGAACGTGTTAGCACGTGACAAATCCTATTTATGAACGTGTTAGCACGTGAAACATCTCTTGTGGTCCACTAGATGATATAGAAGTAACGAGAAGCCTAGCTATATGAATGATAACATCAAGCATAATATCGTTTGTTGGCAAAAGTTTGGATAGTTGAGTCGATCGAAGCATGTTTACCTTTTTTGTTTCCAGTCATAGTGTGAGTTTACTTCCTCTACGACTGCGGGGGAGTATTAAACAATATTATTAGGGTTATTAGTATGAGCCTACGGGTCCAGTTAGGTTTTAAGATTTGCATTATAATCTTTATATATTGTAACTAAACCTATCAATAATATTTATTCAGTAGTTTACCATCTTACCGGTTTAAGACGAATAATTTTAGGAAGAAATATTGTACTTTTGTAGTGAGGAGTTCAAAACTAATAATGGATATATATATTAAAGAGTGTAACATGTTTCATTTTAATAATGTTTGAATGTAACCAGTATTTATATTTTGCAGTTGAAATGTAAATGAGTAAATTATAATGCTGAACTCTAATTAAATGTATAGTGGCAGAAAGAAACAAGTATAGGTATGGAGAGGCTCAAAACCGGAGAAAGAAATTTAACCACAAACACTGGAAAAAGATGACTCATTGTTTGTCCTCAAAATCAATTTTTTTTTGTGGAGGAAAATTAGAATGGGTTTTTTTTAATGTTCACAAGTGCCCAACTAGAGTATATTAACCTAGAAAGTATTTCTGACACGAACAATGTTTAAATTCAATACGTTGATGGACTTAAGTTTATTATCATCAAATAGGATATCTTTGCAAAGAAAACCCAAGAGATTTTTTGAACCATATGAAAGAAGATTAAAGTTGGTTAAATGGTAAATACTTGGATTGAGTTGACTAATAAGTCAAAGATGACCAAATCATGTTAAACAGAGAATCTAAACTTGAGAAAATAAAGTGATACGACTCAAATTGGTGAATCTAGCAAAGGACAAGGTTGATTCCTTTGACAATGCAGCCAAGTCAGGCTTCATGAAATTGATGTGAAACTGAGTCGAGGAGAGTATGGGCATGGTTTATGTTAAGAATGGTGAGATTGTAAGAAATGAACATGAAAGGCAATTAGAGTGTAACAATATATATGCCATTACATGATTAATAAAACTAATATACAGATAGGTGTTCATGGGCACCCCATTTATGAAAGTTCATCACACCAAAAGACAACAATGACAAGGCTTTTAATTTTTGGCTTTTTCTACAACTTTTGTATATCTTCCCTTACATTACATTACATTACATTACATTACATTACATTACATGCATCTAGGCAACAATGGGGTAGGATGCACAAGTTGCAACACCTGCAATCACCATCAATTTAGCCATTACACAATAATCACTAGAAAATGTTGCATTAGTTAACCTAGTATTGTTATTGTTTGCCCCATTTATCTTGGAATGTGATAAAATTAAACAAGCTGAGAGTAGATGACATACCACACATGTTTTTGCCCATCTCCATCTTGAAGTAGCCATTCAAACCCCAGTCTGCTCCCCATGAGTTCTTAATCAGCCAGTATGGGACACCATTTTCCTCACCATATCCAACCGCAACAACCGCATGGTTCACATCCTATTCACTCACATACACACACAACACTTAGCTTCAAAACCAATCAATCTATAATAAAAGCAACATAACATATATACAGTTAACATTAAAATGCTTTAAGACCAAAAAGACCGTTACCATTGGATCACTGCCACAGTCATCGCTAGTGAAAACTCCTCCTGTGTAAAGTCTGAAGGATGAAATCACCTGAAACGCCACACTCACTGGACGGACAACACCTACTGCATGCTTTAATTCATCCTCGGCACCCTATATATTAACAAACTAGTAACTTAGCAAATAATAACAAATATTACTTCTCTGTCCATTATGTTTTGATGTAACAATAAGTTTTTTTAGAGTGTTTGGAGTTAGCTTAACTAACTAGTGTAGTGAAATGAGTTGGTTTTGAATAATCAACTTGAAGTTA
>JACCIY010001108.1:0-10000 GCA_025506505.1 Flaveria sonorensis | reverse complement strand
CACTTCCTCTTTTATATGTATTTTTATATTTTTTTTAACCTGAAGTTAAATAATCTTTCTACAGATCTATGTCCCATCTTATCTTTATGTGGATCACAAAAGGTTTAGTTACTTTTGCATGTCATTTGAACTCGATTTAGTTCAGTTTGTGAAAAATTCAGATATGATTCCTAAAAAAATCATTCAAAATGAAAAAAGAAAGAGGAATCATATTCTATCCAATATTAGACCTTGAAACAGAACCTTGTTGAACAAAAAAGAAGTATTCGGATAAAAGAGATATGCTCTGGGACGGAAGGATTCGAACCTCCGAATAGCGAGACCAAAACCCATTGCCTTACCGCTTGGCTATGCCCCATTTCTTTTGTATTGGACACTAATACTAATAAAGAATAATATTGGTATTAAGTGTTCGTCAATTCCAGTCCAACTATCTATAGAAAATATTTCTTTTTATAGAATTGATTATAGATTCGTTGCTAGGATTTTGACATGTGTATATCTAGAATTCAACTAAATTTATTGATCATTACATATAATTCAATTAAGATATTGTATGAAAATATGATTTCTTTTATTCTCCTTTGAGAATTGGAGGATTTTTGATTGAGTGGAAATAGAAGGATTTTTTGTCTACCTTACTTTCTTCATTTTTCCTTATATCAATAACTCAATCAAAATGCAATTATCTCGATGAAAAAAATGTCTGTTATGCTTAATATCTTTAGTTTGATTTGTCTTAATTTTGCCCTTTATCCGAGTAGTCTTTTCTTCGCCAAATTGCCCGAAGCCTATGCTTTTTTGAATCCAATCGTAGATGTTATGCCAGTCATACCCCTGTTCTTTTTTCTTTTAGCCTTTGTTTGGCAAGCTGCTATAAGTTTTCGATAAGATCTTTAATAGTATCCTAGAAAATTCATTATTTATTCGAGAAAAATGTAACAATTGATAAGATCAAATAAGTCTGACAGTATGAACCTTCAATTGAAACAAATTCTCGGATAGCCGCGAGAAATCCGGCTCGCCCCATTTCCCCATTTTAATTCTTTTTCCGGCGAAATATCTTATTAGCTTAGGGTCGCTTACAATATCTAATTGTGAGTATGAAAGTGATTTGTGGTAATCAAAGACTCTTATTAAAAATTTCAACTTCATTTGAATTTCTGAACATTCTTTTCTATTTCTATAATTCATTTCTTGGTGTCAATTTACACATGTGTAAATCAGGTATTACACATGTGTATAACCAGATTTACACATATGTAAATAACTAGTTGACGATTTTTTTTTAAAAAAGTATATCAAAATGGTAGTCGTTGGAAAGATAAAAAAATACTAAAATTAATGGTGAAATTTTTTTAAAAAAATAATATCGTGAAAAAATTTATGAATGTTTTAAAAAAATATAGGAATAACATGTGACTTGCATGTGAATAAATATGTGGCTCATATTGGTTTCTAAAGTTTTCACAAAAAAATATAGTTCTCAAGATAACCCTAACCTATATATATATGTGTGTGTGTCTATATATATATATATACATACATATATATATATATATATATATATATATATATATATATATATATATATATATATATATATATATATTAGTATAACCCTACCCGTAAATTTGTTCAAGGACATAGACTTTATCTATATTATTATATAAACCATTTAAGCAGGACATCATCATAACTTACCTTAAAGTTTAATACGTGTAAGACAAATTTTGCTACACAGAGTACAAGTGTTCTATAGAATAGTTTCTAATTTACCTTCATTTAAGAAATTTATCGTACTTATTACATTATTTAATCATGTGAGATTATTTATTCACTACATTAAGTGTTATCATATTTATAATACTTTAAATAAACATTTACCATTACTAAATAAATTTATCTTATTTTAAAACTTAAGTATCTTAACTATTATATAATACATAAATAATGACTAGATTTGTAATTTTACATCATTTTTAAGATGACATATGAAGAGTTGCAAGCTTTAATATGCTTTAATATGTAATGTCATAAGATTTATTCCTAATATACCCTTTTAAGCTTTAAATACTTTACCATTTTCTAATTAAATTTAAATTATGATTATTATATTTAAGGTTATCTTAATATCTATACCTATACTACTATATAATACAACTTTTTGGATAATATTGTAATTTTAATCTATTTTTAAGTATTTAAGAACAATTTTGTTACATTTGGTACAAGTGATTATGCATAAACAACTTGTTATTTACAAATTTGTTCATCCTTGTTGTAATATAGATATGTTTAATATCGCACAGTAATCAAATAAAAAAGCAAAATATGAGTTAGTACAATAAGAGAGAGTTAGCTAAATACACAGTCCTAAAATTATTTATACCACCGCCGCAACGCGCGGGATTCACCCACTAGTATAAGTACTAAACATTAATATAGTACTTAAGAATGTCAATGATTCATTGGTCTAATTGTCCAAGTGGGAGGTGAGAAGTTTTCCTTTTTTAGGAGGTTATGTGTTCAATTCTTAATATAAGTGAATAATTACTAACTTGATGTTACTAATTTACTAACAACTAACTAGCCATTAAAAAAACTTAAAAGTATATAACATTTGACTTGGGGCGGTTCCGTAAACATTGGTAGAAATAATCAATGTCGCAATGGTATATTCAATATTAAACTTAAAAGTATATTATATTTGACAAAGAACGATTTTGATTAAAATTTACATCGAAACGTAAATAAATAAGCACGTAACAAACGTGTATACAAAAGTGAACTTAAAAATAGAAACGGAGAACACATTATATTCGACGTGTCCCGATCTCTGACAAAACTTATGTAGAAACATATATCGATTGAAATGGTGTTCACGTATCCCATTGATGTATTTCGTTTGTTGTGTTTTCTCCGATTCAGAATGGTGTTCCATTTTGCTCAAGTCACCTTCCATATGGAATCCACTTCATCCCTTATATATATGGCGACCTTTTAATTCTAGAAGCTTTAGCATTTAATAACTAATATCACAAACGGGTATTATGTCTCGTGCATTGCGATGGTAACAACATTCATCTTTAAAATTCATAATGTTACGTCAACATTCAGCAAATTCATAAAATAACATAAATCAAAGTAAACACAACGACACATTAAGCTGTGAAAATAATAAATGTTCACACAACTTTATATAAAAGACAAAACCTTTATGTAAAAGAGGACATTGATAAAATTTAAACTTTACGGAAATACAAAACCATAAAAAACATTTACTTCAAAATATTCATAAGTAACATAATGAAAGCAAATCCTGGAATGATAGTTCGACCCCGTCCTTGGCCTCTAGAGATGGTGAGCAGCACGAAATTTGAATCAATCTTTTGGCATGTTACATTGGGGGCTAGAAATCCACAAACAACATTTTGAAACTTCTAAACCGAAGAAATACAATAGGAATGAAATGTCACGCTTCAATAGAATGAATTCGGTAATATTCTACATTATGGTAGATCGAAGGTCTTGTGCCACTTGAACTCAAATCTATCTTACCTCCAATCCATCGTTATCCAGCCAAGCCCGCCCATAAAAATGTTAGATCGGCTAACATAACCAAATTGGTTGAGGAAAAGGAATGCTCAGCGATCAAGCACTCCCGCCCCTAAAAGCGAAGACCGAAGAACCGCCAGGTTGTCTAGAACACGTCTGAAGACAAGGCCGGTGGCCTCTAAGGTGCAGTTTGTTTTTTTCAGAGGTAAATTGTCTACAGTCTACGGACCATATCTGCAGACATCCATAGAAAAAAAGATGGACCAAACCTCTATAGTTTGCAAGAAGAAGACTGTTTGGTTCTTAACTTCTGCAAACTGTTACCTGATGGGGCTCGAGGCTGTGGTGAGGTTAGGGTTCACGAGATGGGACCGGCGAGATGGAGGTGTTCGACGAGTGGAGGTGGGCTTCGCGAGGTTAGGGTTCACGACTGGAGGTGGCCGATGAGTGGAGGTGAACGACAGTTTAGGCGGTGGCGACGATGACATGTTGCAGCGACGGCCAGTGGAGGTCGCCGGTGAGTGGAGGTGGCCGACGAGTTGAGGTGGGGGTTGGGAGGCGATTGGTGAGGGTGATGGTAGGAGCGTTTTATCAAAAGGGTTGAGAAGTTGAGAAGAGGTTTGAGAGATCTCTAAAATTATATTTTATGTCTGCACCAAGAAGATCACGTGTAATCATTTTTTTAATGAAACTTTTCGAAAAAACAAACAGTCTGCAAATGGTAACGTCTGCGCGTGTGTGCAGATTTTTTTTTAAAATACAAACACCACCTAAGTTACCACCCTAATAAACATGTAACAACGAGTTGCTTAAATAAGTTGAATGAAAATAAAAAAACCAATGGAAAAAAAGAAACCTTGAAGTAGCTTTGACACCTCGTACAGTTATGCTTCAATTACGTGTATGCTATTATTCAAATCTTCGTTTTAAATAATATTTACACCGAAACGTAAAAAATAAGCATGTTGCAACGGTATATTCAAAACTTTATACACCATCATATTTCTTATTTATAATAGAGAAAAAAGTTTACAATTATAAACGGATCATGTATCAAGAGATGGCTGGAAAATGAAAAAAAAACATGTTAAAAGGGCAGGGGGGGGAAAGTGTGAACTTAGAGCATTCACACTAGCTTCACAATCTTCATTCTTATTTACATTAAAAATATAACTTTTTTACTCTTCTTTTTAATTAAATAATATTTTTTTATATCTTTATTATTATTTTTTCTCTTACCTTCATTCACAACCACTTTTAAAAATATTAAAAAATTTATGAGAGTTGTATCATGTTTCTCCAAATATAAAAAAATCACTGTACAATCCTCATAAAATTTCTCTTTCCTTCACTTACAACTATTAACAATCATTCCCCATAATATAAGGCATAAATTTACATCAAAATGAGACATATACTGTGAATGCTCTTAGCCATAACAACGCATGTATATGTCATTGCATTAAAAATAGTAATAAATGAATATCAAATAGAGTCCATGCACCCCACTTTTTCTTATTGTATCCTTTCATTAAAAATATTAAAAAATAAATAGTAAACTAGATTCTATTTTTTATATCTATTTATGATTATAATTAGAGTTAACTACAAAATAGCCCCTATAGTCTCGTAAAAATAATAAGTTGGAGTCCTAACTTTTTTAAGTAACAATATTGGATTTTATGTTTTTAATTTTGTAACAATTTGAGTATTAAGCCTTACTTTCGTTCTTTTTTTATGTTAAATGAGTGTAAAATAACCAAAATACCCTTTTTATAAATATAGGGACCATTTATGTAATTACCTCTGCCTACCGCCATCATTATGTTGTCTTCGCCATCTTTTTACTTCCACCAAAGACATGGAATGAAATCACCACACCCTTCGGTGCATATCACTCGAAACCACCACACCACCGTCGATTAAAACAGCCGCAAACACAATGCCACTGCCGATTAAAACAGCTGCAAACGCCACACCATATTCAGACGCCACTCTGATCTCACTCACTTCAAGTCCATATGTCAAACTCCAACACCGCCAACCGTGGCACCCTAGTTGTCGATGCTGAAGGTTGTTTCCGCAAGTAACCATCAAAACCACCACCATCTGCTCTAATTTTAAACCCTCCCCCCACCTCAAATTGTTTTCATTTAGATTTGGTCGAATTCAAGGCTGGGTAAGGTTGGGTAGGATGTTTTCGCCGATAACCACCACAACTGTTTGTCATGATCTTCTTCTTCGCCGGTGGGTAGGGTTGGGTTTTAATTTATAGTAATTACACGAATGGCCCTTGATTAAAATGGAGTTTATTACATCAACGGTCATTTTGTTTATAGAAGGGCCTTTTGGTCATTTTATACTAATAGAAAAGTTAACGGAAGTTAGTCTTAACACCCAAACTCGTTATAAAATTAAAAACATAAACATAAAGTTGTTACTTAGAAAAGTTAGTATTCAACATGTTATTTTCTCAAACCGTAGGGACTATCTGTGTAATTAACTCTTATAATTATAATACCTTTTTGTTTGTTTGAGTGTGTGCATAACGTACGTAATAAATAACATTTAATAATATATTATTAGTTCATAGAAAAAGCTAACAGGTTATTTTCATGGTTTATTCATATTATAAGTTAAGTGTAATGTCATGGATGACAATAAGTGAGTCATCTAGACACATTGTGGAGAAAAATAAAGAAAGGAAATAAGTGATTTAGGTTTTCTGATCTATGATATTAGTGATTATGTCTCCAAAAATAAAGTAATACGAATTTAAATACTTGTATGTATAGATTAAGTCATAGTAAAGAATTAAGGATAGTAAGAGTAAAAGAAATTATTGAAAATAAGTGGTTTCGTTGTAGTTGAGTAAAAGAAAGAAGAAAAATGCAACACTCCATTCAATCCTATTCCCGTCTTATCTTCTAGAATATGTGTTCATCATGGAACGACAGTGCCCATAATAAATTATTCTCCTTTTCTATCACAATGAAATGAAATATCTATATCGCTTTCCAACTCGAGTTTCATACTTGAACACTATTGTCAATACATACAGATTTGTTTCCATTTGTATGAATCAAGATATTAGTCAAAATTAAAAAGAACAAATAAATAGAAGAGTACTTAACGAAGAAGAACAAATATATAGAAGAGTGACATACTTCAAATTACACAAATATTAATTGTAATAACTAAACTGAATATACTTTTTGTTAGTGTTGTCAAACGTTTCGTAAATGGACCGGCATAAAAATTTTAGTAAAATTATTTTCGACAAAAGTACGCTTTTTGTCAGTTAATCATATAGAAAATTACATGTTTCATCCCGATTTACATTAATTACACATAATCCTTCATATTTGATGGATGACATTTAGTTTTATCCATTACATGAGACATTTTTTTTTTTAACTCTTCTTAAAAGATAAAGAACAAATGACACTTCTCATTCTTTATGTTTATATCAAATTTAGATTTGTCCTTACACTAAGAATAATAGAAATTGTCCTTTATATTTTGTATTTTGTAGCAATTCAAGTTTTTCCACTAAGTTAACTTTTTTAAGGGATAGTGGAGTGCTTTGCACATATGGGTATTTTGGTCTTTACTTTCATAAGGACTATTCTTTTCATGTTGAAACAATAATAAAAACTATCTGTATCCCTCTTACAAACCCATCTTAAATCAATCTCTCTCTCTCTCTCTCTTTATATATATATATATATATATATATATATATATATAATATATTATTATTTATTTATTTATTTATATATATATATATCACACACAAATTGTCGATTACACTATCATTTTTGGAGACCACGATGGAAGCATCACCACCATAAGTTCATATTCGGCTATACCAGCATCTCCGCTACACCATCATAAGTAACTCCATTGCTTGAAAACCGCCTCACTATGAGCCACCACCCTTTCAATTTTCAATGGCCACCACCACCTAGAAATTTGTCAGGGTATGAGATTAAAGGGTTTCCTATAGTCCGACCATGCATTATGTTACAGACCAAACGGAAGAACTCAACCCAAAAGACTAGTCTGATGGGTGAGGGAATCCATTTAACCTATAAATCCCACATCAATGCCCATACAATCGATATGGGACAAGTCTCATACCTTGCAATGGTTTTGGTCCCACATTCGCCCCTTCTTAAGGACCAACGTCCTCGTTGGTCACGAATGGCTTCTCAGGCCACCACTCCGTGGGCTACCACTCCGAGGTTGGCTCTGATACCACTGTTACAGACCAAACGGAAGAATTCAACCCAAAAGACTAGTCTGATGGGTGAGAGAACCCATTGGCCTATAAATCCCACATCAATGCCCATACAACCGATATGGGACAAGTCCCATACCTTGCAATGGTTTCTGTCCATAACACATTAAAGGTTTCATCCATGGAGATGTGATGCTAACAAGATGGTTATGAGATCGAAAGGTTTCATGTCACCCCACCAAGATAGAGCTCATATGTGATCGATTAATACAAACTTACCAACGAAAATGTAGCTTTATTTAAAACTAAATTACCATTACAACATTACATGCATAACACAGATCATAACAAGTGAAACTACCCTTGAAATCCTTTCTCTTGGATAAATTATCTCCTTTAAGGATTACCTGAGATATGCATTAGAAATCCTTTCTCTTGGTTAATCCCTTCATACCCTAGCATGTGATGAAAACTCAACCTTTCCTGAAGAGGATAATGATAACCGGCAACCATGATGGTAGCCATGACCCAACGTTATCGAAACTATAGATTTTCATCTCGGTGATCCTAGAACTATAGCAAAAGGAACTAAAATCACAGCCATTAAAAATAAAAATAAAAACCAAGGCCTTTTTATGTTGTTTTTTTTATGAACGTTCACTTGTTTTTTAATGCCATTTTTGTTGTTGCTTATGTCGTTAATTAGGGTATCAAAATGTGCTTGTACTAAAACACTCAAGCTGATCATATGAGTTGGTATCTAATAATCTTTCATTTGTAACAGTTCCCAGAGGTTGTGAGTTAGGTGAGGAGTTTATTTACAGGTTAAGTTGTTTTGAGGTTGGTTAGAAAGCTTAACCACCGTACAAAAGCTTGTTTAAAAGACAAAAGCAATTGATTTGAAGATTGTGTAGAAAACACAAGCAATTATTCAGAAACTTAGAACCATCAATACACAAGGAACAAATCTTTGTAGGTTTTTCAAAAAGGTTAGGTTGCTTTAGGGCTTACTACAAACATGTTTTGATGCAAGTACAATCGATCATCGTTTTTTTGCAAGATGTATTTAATGCATAAATGAAGGCGTCCTTTTGATGTTTTTGAGAATTAAATGGGGGAGTGAGGGGTAGCAATGAGTGTTTTGAGGGACAGGATTTTAGAACAATTACTAAGTTTCTTCTTTCCAAAACAAGACTATCGTCAATAGTTTGTCCTTCTTCTTAGTATTAGACTATATACTATTTAGGGTTTAGTAATTTATTATTAGGGTTGAGCCCATGGGCCCGTTTAGGTTTTTAGGATTTCATTGTAAACTCTATATAATGTAACTAACCAATCAATAATAATCAATCAAGTCTTTTACCATCTTACATGGTATCAGAGCCTTAAGGTTCTGGTTACCTTCTTCTTCGCTTTGCACCACCACAAACATACAAACCCTAGTCATCGCCATCGAGTTCAAACCTAGACAGGGTGGTGCCGCCACGCAACCACCCTATCCCAACTTTGTCTTCTGATTCGTTTCTTATCTATTTTCTAGTTTATGTTGAATAAAACTTTGTTATCGGTGATGATTCAAATCTATTACCCATATCCATCTTTTGGTTCGTTCACCATCCATTCTCTTGGTTTGTTTCTGGATTATGGCTCCCAATTTGCAGCGGCACTATGTTTTCTTTTTTCTTTTCTTTTTCCGTTATTGGTATTTAGCCCTATCAAGAACCACGGTCCACGACCACTGATCTCAACTACGGTTTGATTAAATATTTCTATTCTTTTAGATCTAGGATCTTATCTCCTGATCTACGGATCCAAGAGACCGCCACCTGACCACGGTCACCGCTTTGCTTTCTTTTTCTTTATTTATATCTACTTATGTCATCTCTTGATCTATGGATCCAGAGAGTGCCGTTTGCTAGCCTTGAGACATCGCCAATGACTACGGTCGCCAGCCTCAACTTAATATTCCAAGAATCAAGAACATGAAGTATCAAGCAAACTATGAATAACACAATCAATCAAAATATGGATGACAACATCAAGCACATATTGTTTGTTGGCAATAGTTTGAATAGTCAAGTTGATCGAAGCATGTTTATCTTATTATTATTGTTTTATTTTTTTGTTTCCCAGTCATAGTGTCAGGTTACTTCCGCTACGACTGCGGGGGATTATTAGACTATATTATTATTAGGGTTT
>JACCIY010001281.1:0-41272 GCA_025506505.1 Flaveria sonorensis | reverse complement strand
GAATGTTGATACAAAACCGATACTGAAACAGGTAGAAAAACATCACATAAACTAAAGATTAGATGACAAAATAAGTAGAAGACTAGAAACCATGATTAAGACCATAAGACCACGGGTGTTGGACAAGTTAACTCGACTAAAATGACGTTTAAGACTCCAAGACTTTTATAAAATAAATTTGTATAAAACTAAAAAATAATACTTTTCCGGGCAATTTACGACTTGTAAAATAAATATATATAATTAAATAACAACTTAAGTTGATGGGTTTTAAAAAGTCAGTCGATATATTTCGTAAAGTTACCATTAAAAATGATATCGACTCTATCAAAAGAATGTACAATCCATTAATCAAATAATTTTGACAATTTTAACTTATTTTATAATTTATAAAAAGTTGGTAAAAGTCTTGAGTAATCACTATAACCGATAAATATTCAATTAGGACTTCACGAAATAAATCATTAGGTTGAGAAAATATAATAATTTTCATAAGAAATAAACGTAGAATTAGAATGAACTATGATATTGTTAGATACCTAGCTAGTTAAGTGTTACGTGTTGAAGGTTATTATTAGTTGATAAGATAAATATATTAAGTCCTCATTTCCTTTAAGAGAGATATTCCATAAATAATAAACTCTAACAAAAAAATCAACGATTTTCTTAAAAACTTTGTGTAAAAGTTTTTAAATACATTTTTACCCTTAAAACTAAATAAGTTGGGTGAACAACATTCTCATGAGCATGTTTATCGATTATTAATAAAGTCTTTCACGTTTAGGATCTTGATAGATCAGTGCGAGACATTCTTGATCTATTATTTGATCTTGGACGGAGGTGAGTTCTTCGGCCCATTTTTAAATGTTATTTTATTTAAACTATTTTGGGGGATAAGCATGATTTTTAATTACGATGGGCAAAACGGGATAAATATATGTTATGAAGGTATAAGTTGGGTCAATGGTATAGGTTTATATTGTTGAGCCCCTAAATCCCCCTATAATCATTAACCTCGGGGAAGCCACAGACTATATTGGTAGATCTATCGGGTTAGGGGCCCGCTCTCGCGACCAGTCGCACTGGTCAGGTTGTAGCGATGGAGTTTATATGTTTGGACTGTTGTGGGGCAACGACGGTTTCTTGGCTTGATTATGGACTTATGACCTAAGTAAATCATAGTACCTAGCTAGTCTATGATAAATATATTATATCACATGTACATCATATTGTTTTCGGAAAACAAGTATTTGTAAGATTGAAACCCCAATGCTCACCAATTTATGTTGACTAGTTGATTTTCATGCTTTTTAGAGTTGTAGGTACGCTTGTTGGGGGAATAATGAAAATGTATTTTGGAAGGTCAAACGTGTTGGTTGACTACTAACTAAGAGCTAAGAATGAAACTTGTCATTTCTATAACTAAACAAGCTTTTAACTAAGTTGAATTTACCACTGTGTTAAACTACGATATGAAAAAAGCCTATTTATTAGTAGTCAACTTGTTAATTATTAACGTTGGATTATGACTATTGAATAACTCCAACTTCAGTTACCACCATGTCACGTGACATTCCGCTACGATTTTAGGGGTGTGCAGAAGTTGGTATCAGAGCCAATGGTTATAGCGAACTAGAAAACTTATTTTATGTAAAAAAAATCTAGACTATAAGCTTTAAAAATTTTGACAAATCCCAAAGATATTTCCATTTTCGAGCTTTATGCTAGGTTAAAGCATAGTGTCAATATTTATAAAATTATTTTTGTTGATTTGTGCTCTTGTTTGATCTAGAATAAGTTAGTGCCTGGTGTTAGATTAATAGTACATATATATTATTTTACTGTAGATGTCTGACTAGAAAACAGAGAAGATGTACCAGATGTTAGCAGTAGTACAAAGGGTCCATCATTACCCGTACCGCCTATGTCCTGTATCACCCTAGTCAGCCCTCATTTGCAGCCACCTTGCATAGGAGACTCGGGCAACAGTTGGATATCTGAGTCCGACAGAGAGGATCCCACTCCAGTTGCAGCTACTCTTGAGCCGATTCCTGAGGCTCGGATTGATGATGAGCTAGGGGGCCAGCTCAGGGTGACGACCGGCCAAACGATAAGAGGCGAGACACTAAGGGGCCAGTTAGTTTGTCTCAGGAAGTGAGACTCCGACGGTAATGACTCCCTCGCCCCTATCCCTCCCATGCAGCACCCACCTAAGATTCGGTTGGTGTATAGTAAGAAGCGGAGAGAGGCGAGGAGAGTACTGATGATGGTGATGGCATGGATGGAGCACCTATGCCCAAATGGGCTAGACTGCTCAACGAGCAGTAGGGATGGATCATGGACCTATGCGAGGATGGGCCTTGAGAGATGGGATTCCTTACACCTTTGAGGTGGGAGAGTCATCCACCACTCCTCATGGATTACTATCAATGGCGAGTCCATTGAGCATGTGATGGCTACCTAGACAGCTTAATGCATTCGCTACGAGAAGGAGCTGTTTGTGATAGAGAAGAAACTAAGGGTTAGAGGAAGTGAGCCAATCTTTGGATGGAGGATGATGACGATTGATAAGAGAAGGATATTACTTGATTACAGTGCTCTGAGCCAAATTCACTTCAAGTGTCAGATCTGGAGGCTAGTCTTTTAGAGACTAGAAACAAACTAACCATAGTAGAGCAGAGAGCTGATGCTACCGAGGCAGCGATGGTGATGGCCTAGCCAGGCGATTCAGATGGGAGAACGAGTGAGACACTACCATGGCAGTTGCCACATTCTGTATGATGATTGATCTCATACTTGATGCATGTTGGCAGTTGAGCACCGTTTCTGGGATAGATGATGGGTACAAGCCGGAGGCTGCTTGAGTATTTTGGTTAGGGAAGAAACTTGTTTGGTATGATACATTTGTAGGTTATTAAACTAATATCTTTTGGTGGTTGATCTATTCTATGAATTATGGGTACTTAATGTATGGACATGCAATATGTTACTTTTGTTCTTATTATAATGTTATATAATTAAAGTTATTGAGTCGTGAAAATGTTGATGTGTGTGTGACTAGGTCAATCGACTATTCAACTAAATTATATTATGATGTCTTACGCTATCTAAACCCCCCTCTCTTTTTTATCTTCATGACAGAACTAAATCATGCCACCTAGAACGCGAAATACATCATCAAGTGGAAATGCCAACCTACTAACTATTGCAGAAGATAGCCTAGTTAATACCCCACACATGTTAAATCAGCCTTGGAACAGCGTGATGCTAACATAACTGCCAAACAAGGAAGAAGACATCGAATTGCTGGTATTGGACTTGGAAATGGAATGGGAAACGGCTCAATATAGTTCTGGTGTTGGTGCAAACAATGGCTTTGGTACAAATGGAAACCCAGGGAGTTCGCCAGGCGAACAACTCCAAGGATGTTCGTTTAAGACATTCCAAGAATGCAATCCAAGAGCTTTTACCGGTGCTGAAGGACCATTAGATATTGTTCGAGGATTGAGAAAATAGAGACTGTTATAGCCATAAGCAATTGTTCTGATAATCAAAAAGTCAAGTATGCGACATGGTCCTTCCAGATGCAGCATTGTCATGGTAGAACTCTCAATGCCAAATGTTAGGAGATGTAAATGCATATGAATCACGTGGGAAAAGTTTAAAGAATGTTGCTTCGTGAGTATTGCCCTTGAAATGAGTTACAGAAATTGAGACAGAATTTTGGAACCTTACGATGGATGGGGCTGAATTCAAGCCTACACTTCTAGGCTCAATGATTTAGCTAGATTGGTGCCTCGAATGGTTACCCCAGAATAGTTCGGATTGAGAGGTACATTTGGGGGATTAGCACCTCAGATAAGAAGCAATGTTACAACCTCAAATCCTACCACTGTTCAGAGTGCCATAGCTATTGCACATATTTGACCGATGATCAGCACGTAGTGGTACATTAATCAAGAAGGATGACTACGGAAAAGGGGTAATGGAGATCGAGCAACAGACAATTAGTTGGGGAAGGACCATTTGATGGAAAAAAGAAAGTGGTTTGGGAGGTTCAGGTAAGCGAATGACCAACAAGAAAGGTTTCAATCGAGGGTCTGAAAAGGCTTAGGTTGTGAAACTTCAAGCGATGTCAGGGAAACAAGGAATCTCAAGGAAAATGCAATAATGCGGGTATTTCCTCAATGGTGAATGTCAGTTTGCTCTTGTTACATAAGTTTGGTCACTCGAGTCAAATTGCAGATCTAAGCCCTGATGAGAAAGCAACAAGGAATGATTGTGCTTGCTTTGAATGTGGTGTCGTAGGATTTTCAAGAAGGATTGTTGGAAGTTGAATGGATCAAAGGCAGAGGAAGAGCTTTTGAAATGAATGCAAGAGATGCATGTCAGGAACCATTGGTGGGTTAACGGTACGTTCCTTATTAAAACCAATATGCTTCCATTTTATTTGACACTGGTGCAGATTTAAGTTCGTGTCAAAGAATTTGAGCCTTATTCGGTGCAAACCTTTAAGCTAAGTAAGAAATACATTATTGAACTAGCTAATGGGAAGAAGAAAAGAGAATCAACGAAGTAATCAAAAATTGCACCATACGACTTAATAATGTCTCTTTTAGTATCAATTTGTTACCTGTCGAACTTAGAAGTTTCGATGTAGTCATTGGAATGGATTGGCTCTCTCGGAACCATGCCGAAGTTGTATGCTATGAGAATTCTCCTACCAACACTCAACGGTGAAGTTTTAATTGTGCAAGGAGACAAAGGAAAGCCTTCCTTAAAATTGTTAATGTCATTAAAGCTTATGGATACTAAAATGAAGGATATCTAGCCTTCTTGTAAAAGCTATTGATGTAAAGAATGAGGAGCGAAAGGTTGAGATATACCGATAGTGCGAGAGTACCCGGAAGTATTCCTTAAAGATTTACCAAGGTTACCTCCACAAAGACAGATTAAGTTCCAAATTGATCTAGTGCCTGGAGCCGCACCTATGGCTCGATCACCTTATCGGCTAGCACCCTCTGAAATGCAAGAGTTATCAAAACAACTGCAAAGTTATTGGACAAGAGGTTATTCCAACCAAGTTTTTCCCTTGGGTGTGCCGTCCTATTTGTGAAGAAGAAAGACAGATCATTTAGAATGTGTATCGATTACTGGGAATTAAATAAGCTACTATTAAGAATTGATACCCATTGAAGAATTGATGATCTATTTGACCAATGCAAGGATCCAGTTACTATTCAAAATAGCTTTGCGATTGGATACCATAAGTTGTTGGTAGTAGAAGAAGATGTCCGAAGACAGCCTTAGAACGCGTTATGGTCATTATGAATTTTGGTGATGCCGTTTGGCCTAACTAATGCACCTGCTCTTTATGGATCTCATGAATAGGATCTACAAACCCTAATTGGAGAATTTGTGTGATAGTATATTGATGATATCTTGATATACTCACAGTACAAGGAGGATCAAGAACCCCATCTCCGACTCATTTTAAATGTACTAAAAAGAGAAAAGTTGTACGCAAATTTTCCAAGTGCGAGTTTTGGCTTCGAGAAGTTCGATTCCTTGGGCATGTTATTAACAAAAAGGGTATTCATGTGGACCCGGCAAAAATTGAAGCAATCAAGAATCGGGAAGCACCCAAGTCACCAACAGAAGTGCGTCAATTCTTGGGATTAGCTGGTTACTATCGTAGATTTATTGAAAATTTTTCAAAGAAGCCCAGCCCTGACCTTATAACTCGTAAAGATAGGAAATACGAATGTGGCATGGATCAAGAAGTAGCTTTTCAATTGTTGAAGCAAAAATTGTGTAGTTCGCCATTCTGTCATTGCCTGACGGAACTGACGGATTTGTAGTGTACTGGATGCCTCCTGATCAGGCCTGGGTGTGTGTTGATGCAGAAAGATAAAGCGATTGCCTATGCATCTAGGCATTAAAAATGCATGAAAAGAATTACATACCCACGATCTAGAACTAGGAGCTGTGATTTTCGCCCTGAAAATCTGGAGACATTATCTCTACGGAACCAAATGTGTTGTGTACACTGATCACAAGAGTCTGCAACATATTTTTAATCAGAAGGATTAAATATGAGGCAGCGTCATTGGGTTGAATTGTTAAACGATTCTGATTGTGATATTCAATATCACCGGGCAAGGCCAACGTTGTCGCAGATACCTTAGTAGAAAAAGAAAGAGAAAAGCTCTATGAGTACGAGCGTTAGAGTTACCATACACTCGAATCTTACACTCAGATTCATGAGGCTCAACTTGAAGCATTAAATGACAAAAACTTAGAAAGCGAAGGCCTGCGAGGAATGGTCAAGAAGTTAACACCTGAGTCTAATGACTTGATGCATTTTGGAAGCGAGTATGGGTTCAAAGAATGGAGACTTACACAAGGTAATTCTAGAAGAAGCTCACAAGTCATGGTACTCATTCACCCAGGAGTAGACAAGATGTATCATGATGTAAAGGAGTTATACTAGTGGCCTAATATGAAAAGTGATACAGCTTCATATCTAAACAAATGTATGACTTGTTCCAAGGTAAAGCAGAATACTAGAAAACGTTTAGACTTTGCAACAAACTGTAATCCCAAAATGGAAATGGGAGTGTATTGCCATGGATTTTGTGATGAAATTACCATGAAGTCGAGTGGTTACGACACTATTTGGGTAATAGTTGATCGTTTGACAAAATCCGCACACTTTCTGCCTATGAAAGAGGTGTATGGCATGAATATGCTGGCCAATTATATCTTAGAGAAGTGGTATCTCGTCACGGAGTACCAGTCTCAATTATTTCCGACAGAGATGGTTGATTCCTTCGAGATTTTGGCAATCCTTACATGAGGCCATGGGTACCCGGTTAGACATGAGTGACGACATCATCCACAATCAGATGGTCAAAGCGAAGGACCATTCAGACATTAGAAGATTATTGAGAGCATGTGTGATTGATTTTGGTGGAAATTAGGACACTCACCTACCATTAGCTGAGTTCTCAATATATAATAGCTATCACACTAGTATTAAAGCTGCTCCATTTGAAGCACTGTGGAAGAAAATGACGTTCACCTTTGTGTTGGGCAAATATCGGTGAAAGGCAATTAACAGGACCAGAAATCATCCAAGAGAAGACCAATAAGATTGGTCAGATCAGAAGAAAGAGACTCGAAGCTGCCAGAAGCAGACAAAAGTTATGTGATATCCGGAGAAAACCATTGGAATTCTAGTCGGTGACAGGGTATTCTTGAAAGTATCCCTGGAAATGTATTGTGAGATTTGGTAAAAAAGGAAAGCTTAATCCCTGATTCATTGGACCATTTGAGATTGTGGAACGAATTGGACCAGTTTCATACCGTCTTAATCTACCAAGTGAACTTGGAAATGTGCACAACGTTTCCACGTATCCAATCTTAAAAAATGTATGACAGACGAATCACTAATCATTCCACCATACGAAGTTTGTATCAATGATAAACTTCATTTTGTTGAAGAGGCCATAGAAGTTCTGGATTGGAAGGTTCAGAAGCTTAGACGAAGTTGAATCAAATTGGTCAAAGTTAGATGAAACTCAAAGAGAGGACTCGAATTTACATGGGAATGCCAGGATCAAATGCAAGAAAAGCACCCCCATTTGTTTAAGTCTGAACTTGAATCGGATACATCGACGTAAAATTTCGGGACAAAATTTCGTAAACGAGGGGAGACAGTAACAACCCGGTCAAAATCAGGTCAACATCTGTACAAATCTAGCCTAGTAATAATAATTTTATAAAATTTGACCGTTTGAAAACTTAGGTTAACGAACCTCGATGACGGTTCTTAGTAATAATAATAATAATAATAATAATAATATCATGGAGACAACTAGATCTTACACACATCCACACTTATATACACACCTACACTTAACACAGACACACACACTTCAATTTTCACCACCCCTTCCACTTCCAATCTCTTCTTCTCCCCCCCCATCGGCCAACCACCGAGACCACCATCCGCCACTACCCACCAACTGTCGCCACACCACCGATCGCCGCCAACTGCCACCTGTACCTCCGCCCGCCACCACCCTCGCACCGCACCCTCACCATTTCCTATCACCACCAACCCGTTGACACACCACACACCACCTTCGGTCACCTCACCCCACCCCAATCGGTCATCGCAAGCACCACAACAACCCTCACTTTAGAAATCACACCGCTATCACTATAAGAAACTTCATCTTTTCTTCATTTGAGTTAAAAACTAGAGGGTTTCCAAGTGTAGTTTTGTTAAGGACTCAAAAGTGTAATCAGGAGTTGAAGATCATCATGCCAACGTTAGAGAGTATGTTTAGCCTAAGAGTACTCAAGGTATACTCGTTTTGGATTAGATCATCCTATTCCTTCATGCATGGATGATCAAGATGAAAACCTGATGAACACTAGTTCACCCACTTAGATGTTTCATGAAAGTTGATGTTTTGATGAAAATGGGTTTTGAAATGAGTATATAATCTGAATTGTATGTTGGAAATAGTTTTAATTGATTATAAAATCATGTTTCTAGTGTGATTGGGTTTGTATGGATGCATATATATGTATATATGTTGTTGCGTATGTATGTATGTATGTGTAGGTTGAAAGATTGATAGATTATAGTCCCGTAAGAAACGATTAAGTAAGAATATTGGTATGAATGATATTGTTGATCATAAGCTTATGGAAGGATGATTAAGTTGGAACATTGGATGATGTCGTTGATTACGACCTTATAGAAGAATGATTAAGTTGGAATGTTGATACAAAACCGATACTGAACAGGTTAGAAAAACATCACATAAAACTAAAAGATTAGATTGACAAAATAAGTAGAAGACTAGAAACCATGATTAAGACCCATAAGACCAACGGGATGTTGTGACAAGTTAACTCGACTAAAATGACGTTTAAGACTCCAAGACTTTTATAAAATAAATTTGTATAAAACTAAAAAATAATACATTTTCTGGGCAATTTACGACTTGTAAAATAAATATATATAATTAAATAACAACTTAAGTTGATGGGTTTAAAAAGTCAGTCGATATATTTCGTAAAAGTTACCATAAAAATGATGTCGACTCTATCAAAAGAATGTACAATCCATTAATCCAATAATTTGACAATTTTAACTTATTTTATAAAGGAAAAATAAGGGTTTTTAGAATAAAATAGAAAAATAATTATTTATAAAAAGTTGGTAAAAGTCTTGAGTAAATCACTATACCGATAAATATTCTATTAGGACTTCACGACATAAATCATTAGGTTGAGAAAATATAATAATTTTCATAAGAAATAAACTTAGAATTAAGAATGAACTAGTGATATTGTTAGATATCTAGCTAGTTAAGTGTTACGTGTTGAAGGTTATTATTAGTTGATAAGATAAATATATTAAGTCTCATTTCCTTAAGATAGATATTCCATAAATAATAAACTCTTACAAAAAAAATCAACAATTTTCTTAAAAACTTTGTGTAAAAGTTTTAAATACATTTTTACCCTTAAAACTAAATAAGTTGGGTGAACAATATTCTCATGAGTATGTTTATCGATTATTTATAAAGTCTTTCACGTTTAGGATCTGATAGATCAGTGCGAGACATTCTTGATCTATTATTTGATCTTGTACAGAGGTGAGTTCTTCGGCCCATTTTAAATGTTATTTTATTTAAATATTTTGGGGGATAAGCATGATTTTATATTACGATGGGTAAAACGGGATAAATATATGTTATGAGGTATAAGTTGGGTCAATGGTATAGGTGTATATTGTTGAGCTCCTAAATCGCCCATAATCATTAACCTCGGGGAGGCCACAGACTATATTGGTAGATCTAGGGTTAGAAGGGCCGCTCTCACGACCAGTCGCACTGGTCAGGTTGTAGCGAGGGAGTTTATATGTTTGGACTGTTTGGGGGCAACGACGTGTTTCTTGCTTGATTATGGACTTATGACCTAAGTAAATCATAGTACCTAGCTAGTCTATGATAAATATATTATATCACATGTACATCATACTGTTTTCGAAAAACAAGTGTTTGTAACCTTAAACCCGAATGCTCACCAACTTTATGTTGGGGAATAAGGAAATGTATTTTGGAAGTCAGACGTGTTGGTTGACTACTATTTAAGAAATAATAATGAAACTTGTCATTTCTATAACTAAACAAGCTTATTGTAACTAAGTTTGAATTTCACACTGTTTTAAACTATGATATGAAAAAAACTATTTATTAGTAGTCACATGTTAATTATTAAAGTTTGACTATGACTGTTGGAATAACTCCAACTTCAGTTACCACCACGCCACATGACATTCCGTTGCGATTTTTGGGGTGTGACAAGGTGCCTTGTCCTCATTCCCGCCAGGTCGTAGGGAACTGGCCGTACAGTCGTCGATGAATCCGTCGAATCTTCGAAGGCTCCGCTCCGACTCCTCGATTTCCGAATCCTCGCTAGGATTAGGCATCATGTGCTCATAGGTGGCCGAAGGTTCCAGTTAGGGTCTCCGTACTCTAGCTGAGAGGGGCATACACCCCAATTCATGGGACTAGGGGGTCTCGAAGGTCCCGTACCCATGTCTGGCGCAAACGTTGATGGTCGGATGGTGGTGGGTAATAGTGCGGGGGTGGTACACCAGGTGAATCACTGATGTAAATGGTCTTTCCCTTATTCTGGTTTTCCTCCATCTAATGAAAAAACGAGGTAAATTACAACGTGAAAATTATGTTTATATAATCAAAATCCGAAATTAAAAGAGATATATAAAATATACAGAATATACTGAATGCATTAAATGAGCGTATCTTTCCTTGAGTCAAAGCCTAGCGGGGGTTCTACTCCTCTCCTTAGGCCCTAACGTGTGGTTAAAGCCTAGGTTTCTTATGGTAAGAACCTAATTCGCTGAAACCATTAGCTTGATACCAATCTATCACACCCAGTTGACCGGGTCTGGTCGTGACTAACTGATATCATCACAATGCAGCGGAATTTAATAAATTTAAACTTAATCATTACATCATCCACCAATATCCAATGTTCAAATTGCCTAAATATTCAAATAAAACATGTTAGTTTAATTGTTCAAAAGAGTAAAATGGATAGGGCGGCGACTAAATCTCCAAAGGTCCATCTAAGGCGGCACCTATCCTTTTGACACCTGTTATTCATTCTTCTCCTGAAATACACACTCAAAATATGTCAACATAATGTTGGTGAGCTCATGAGCTTAAGACACGTTACCTTTCATGACAAATATAATATTGAATAAATTTGTTAGTGACCATAACAATAATATAATATCCACGTGCACTATAGAATGTATCATAATGAAACCTGACCCGGACTTTCCCGCCCGAGTGCTAAAATATCTCCTAACCCATTACTACTATATTGTTGGGTTTAATGTGTCCTTCTAAGCATGGTTAAAAGGCATCAATTTGTGACACAACGCATTGAATCTCAATGAGGGGTTTCCCTGCATAAAGGGCCCATTATGTGCGGGGGATTCCCCAAATAGTACTATCCGCAGATCACGCGGCTCCTAATGAAGTTAATGATTATGCTTCGTTCGAGGACACGAGCAGGTAGTATTTCACCATAAAATAATAATCAACGAGTATGTAATTCACCCCAAAAATCTTAAAGTAAAAAGGGGGTTCACGAGACTCACTTGTGGGTTGTTCACGTGGTTACTTGCAAAGTTGATGTACCACCGGGAGGGTTCCTATGTTTATTTTAAATAAATTAGTACTTGTTTTGTATTTGTCTTACTTGGTTTGATGTTTTATGTTACACATGTGTAATCTTATTTTAGGCCCTTAAGTTTTGAGTTAGTGTCCTTAGTTTTACTTAAGGTTAGGTCATTATCTTATAAGTTCAGGTTATTATTGTTTTTATCAGTGTGATATGGTCCCAAAACAGTAAGTTTTGATAGTTGGCAAGTTTGGTCCCTTAACTTAGCTAGTTTTGACATTTTGACCCTAAAGTTTGGGATTTTTGCACTATATTTACTTATGATGACTTTTATGATTTTAAGTGAGTTAGGCTACTATATAAGTTAGTTTTTATGTCATTTGATCTTTCTTAATGGTTTCAAGAGCTTTTTTGTTTTATGTGTTTTATGGAGTTATTTTTAGAGACTTTTTTATTGAGGTCGTTGAATGGTTCGAATGGTGATTATAGTTTAATTATAGCTTATTTTGGGTATTAATTAACTTCTCGAGCATTAAAGTTATGGCAATAGGATTTATGAGTTTCTTATTGTGTTTTTAAACGTGTACCGTGTTGTTTTTCGGGTATGTTTGTGATGTATGATTAAATCCATAGATTTTATTAAAATTTTGTTTGTGCTTAAGTTTTAAGTCATATTCTACTGAAAAGTCATCAATTTCATGAAATTAGGGATTAGTTATGCACTTTATGATTTTTCTAATTATTAATCCGGTAATTATTTCATATAAATAATATATTTTGTAAAATCCACAAGAATACTCTATATGTAAGGCCCCGTTCCCGGAACGCTTACAGCTGGTCAATCATTGCACACAAAGCATAAAACATACATTAACTTTACTAAAATATTACAGTGGAATTCTTTTAAACAAACCATTTCATTTATATATATATGCTTTTGTAAAATAATACATCGTTGACAGATTACAAAATATTACTCATTGCATTATATCACAAAAACATTACAATTTAAACAATGGATGCCATCCAAAGATGCCAAGTAGCTGCCCCGTGCCATCCTCAGCAACATTACCTGCCAATTGGAAACACATAAAAGTCAGCGTTGCTAAGTGAGTTCTAGTTTTATAAAATAAAATACTTTTCTTTCATTTAAAACCATTCTTTCTTTACTTCCACATGTGATCATGCATCATACGTACACATAGATAATAATTTATTATTATCTTTCATCGTCAATCGTTAACTTTCGTTCATTCATCATCGTACGTCATCTTATCATTCGTTATCTTTCTTACCGTACCTTACGTACATTCATTAACTTTCGATGACATGTATTGTACCCCGAACATTGTGCACGAAGCTGACCCTTGGGCCTGGGGCAAGTACACTCATCATTATCATTCATCTTTCATTCCGGACCAATGCCATGTGCTATACCCGGAACATTGTGCACGAAGCTGGTTACTGGGCCTGAGGTCTATCATAGACCTCAAACATTGTGCACGAAGCTGATTTCAGTACCTAGGGCAAGCGGCAAGGGTTTCATACATATGGTCAGTCACAAAGGTTAGACCCCAGTGTGCATCCTTTCGGGGTAGCTAACCCGCACACAGTTGAGCTAACACCCTTCATTGAGTGTGAACCTCCATACATTGCTTGCAAGACTTTTCATTACATCATTCATTCATTAATGCATGCATTCATCATTCTTTATGTTCCCTTTTCATTATCTTCCGCTTTACGTTACATAATACTTTCCATTTACTTTCATAATCATACCAGGTAAAGCCACGGAAATAATATACGTAATAAGGAACATAACATAAACATAACCATACCATACATAACATCATCATCACATCACATATGACATCATAAAGTCAACTTACATTACCCCCAGGAACATCCCAAGTCAAAGCCTACACTTTACATTTTCCCCAAAATTTCAGAAAATATTCTAAGGCATAGGCGCATGAGCACTATGCAGGCGCATGGCCTTTCAGGAGCATGGGAACACTTAGGCGTATGGGGATCTTCAGGAGCATGGGCACTATTTGGGGCATGACCCAACACTTAGTTTCCTGGGCAAATTTCTAGTGCATGGGCACTATGCATGCGCATGAGTACCTAGGCGCATGGGCAGTTTTGGGTGCATGGGCCAAATCCAGGCGCATGGGCAACCAACACATACTAAATGTGTGCAGATAGTGTGAGCGGCCATGCCCACTTTTGTACCAACTTTTTTATACTTTTTGTCCTTTTGACACATTTAGCCCCTCAACTTCGGTTAAATGGTGTTTCTTCCTTTTCTGCACACTTATTCCTTCTTTCTTGTCTTTAAAAATATCCAGGTGTTACAAGTCCACCCCCCTTATATAAGTTTCGTCCTTAAAACCTGTTATTCCTCAATCAGATGTGGGTAATACTGCCTCATCTCTTCTTCAGTCTCTCACGTAGACTCGGATCCCTTCCTGTGCTTCCACTGTACACGCACAAGGGGAACCACTTTATTCTTTAACCTTTTCTCCTTGCGGTAAATGATTGCCGCTGGTTGCACCGCATAATTGAGCCTTTCATCAACTTCAATATCCTCTAGTGGTACAACCATATCCTCATCAGCTAAACACTTCCGCAGATGAGATACATGGAATGTCGGGTGAATTCCACTTAACTCATCGGGTAACTCTAACCTATAGGCCACCTCTCCTACGCGAGCAATAATTCGGAAAGGCCCTATGTATCTCGGGCTCAACTTGCCCCGCTTCCTGAACCGAATGATACCTTTCCAAGGTGAGACTTTCAACATAACTCTATCGCCCACCTGGAACTCAATCTGTCTACGTCTCTTATCGGCATACGACTTCTGCCTATCTTTAGCTGCCTTCATAAAGTCTTTGATCTTTTCGAGCTTCTCGGTCGTAGCCTCAATCACCTTAATACTTCCCAACTCTTTCTGACCAATATCACCCCAACAAACGGGTGTTCTACATCTTCTACCGTATAGCATCTCATAAGGGGCATACCAATACTGGCATGATAACTGTTATTATATGAGAACTCAGCTAACGGTAAGTGGTCATCCCAACTTCCTCCAAAGTCAATGACGCATGCCCGAAGCATATCTTCTGGCGTCTGAATAGTCCTTTCCGACTAACCATCCGTCTGAGGATGATAAGCCGTGCTAATGTGTAACCTCGTCCTCATCGCATCATGGAACTTCTTCCAAAATTTAGATGTAAACCGAGTGTCACGATCAGAAACAATAGACACTGGCACACCATGATGAGTTACAATCTCTTTGATTAGTAGATCCGCTAATCTTTCAGAGGAGTACGTCTTGCGGATCGGTACAAAGTGGGCACTCTTTGTTAAACGATCAACTATCACCCATATGGCATCATACCCTCTCATGGTACGCGGTAACTTCATGATAAAGTCCATGGTGATATGCTCCCACTTCCACTCCGGTATATCCAATGGTTGGATCTTCCCGTACGGCTTCTGATGCTCAGCCTTCACTTGCAAGCAAGTAAGACACTTACTCACATACTCCGCTACATCGCGCTTCATACCCGGCCACCAATAATCTTTCTTCATATCTTGATACATCTTTGTAGCACTGGGATGAATGGAGTATCGAGTCTTATGAGCTTCATCCATTATCTTCCCACGTAGATCCCCATAACGAGGAATCCACGTCCTTCCGAATCGGGTTCTAACACCAAGAGTGTTTTGACCCAATTCCGCAACCATACCTCTCATCCTTTCAGAGTTAAGACGATCTTCTTTCAATGCCTCGTCTTGAAACTCCTTGACCTGCTTGATCACATCAGAGGTCATAATCAACTGATAAGCCTTCACCCGAATAGGCTCGGGTCTCTCCTTTCGGCTAAGGGCATCCGCTACTACGTTGGCCTTGCCCGGATGGTAATGGATCTCGCAATCATAATCCTTTATGAGCTCCAACCATCTCCTTTGCCTCATGTTTAAATCCTTCTACTCGAGGAAGTACTTCAAGCTTTTGTGGTCATTGAATATGGTGCACTTCGTCCCGTATAAGTAGTGCCTCCAAATCTTTAGTGCAAAGACCACAGCTGCTAGCTCCAAGTCATGAGTAGGGAAATTAACCTCATGAACTTTCAACTGTCGGGATGCATAAGCTATAACCTTTCCTCGCTGCATCAACACGCAACCCAACCCCGAGTAAGAAGCATCCGAATAGACCACTAAGTCCTCGCTTCCTTCGGGTAATGATAAAATAGGAGCCTGAGTCAACCTTGCTTTTAACTCCTCAAAGGCCCTCTCTTGATCTTGAACCCATACAAACTTCACATCCTTGCGGGTCAACTTAGTCAATGGAGAAGCTATCTTAGAGAAGTCTTGAATAAATCTCCTATAATATCCCGCCAACCCCAAGAAACTACGAATCTCGGATGGCGTCTTTGGAGACTTCCATTGCATCACCGCTTCCACCTTTGTCGGGTCCACCATGATCCCTTTAGGATTCACCACATGACCCAAAAACTGAACTTCGCGCAACCAGGACACGCACTTGGAGAACTTGGAATACAACTTCTTTTTTCTCAACGTCTCTAACACTTCCCGAATGTGACCGGCATGCTCCGCCTCATTCTTCGAATAAATCAGGATATCATCAATAAACACAATCACTGATTTATCCAACATCCGCCGACACACTCGATTCATCAAGTCCATAAAAGCAGCCGGCGCGTTGGTCAAACCAAAGGACATAACGAGAACTCGTAGTGTCATAACGCGTGCGAAAAGCTGTTTTAGGAATATCTTGCTCCTTCACCTTCAGCTGATGGTAGCCAGATCGAAGATCTATCCTCGAGAACCAACTGGCACCTTGGAGCTGATCAAACAGGTCATCAATCCTCGGCAATGGATACCGATTCTTCACCGTCAACTTGTTCAGTTCGCGGTAGTCTATGCACATCCTCATACTACCGTCCTTCTTCTTCACAAATAAGACCGGAGCACCCCAAGGAGAGATACTCGGTCTAATGAACCCCTTATCAAGCAACTCATGCAGTTGCTCCATCAATTCCTTCATCTCGGTCGGAGCCAACCGATACGGTGCCTTAGCAACAGGTTGAGCACCGGGTATCAAGTCAATCTGGAACTCAATCTCACGGTCCGGTGGCACACCTGGTAAATCTTCGGGAAACACATCTGGGAACTCACACACAACCGGTACATCCGACAGTTGTGGTGTTGGCGTATCTACATCCTTCACGTTGGCCAAGTAGGCACTACATCCACGCCTCATGCACTTTCCCGCCACCGCCATCGAAATCACCTTCGGGATAGTCGTAACTCGATCACCGTAGATTGTCACCAAACTCCCGTCGGGTGCTTTCAGTCGAATCATCTTCTTATGACATATGATATTCGCCTCATAGTCCGCCAACCAATCCATTCCTAGGACTACATCAAATCCACCTAAGGTCATCACGAACAGTCTAGCAGGAAATTTATGACCCTCTAATTCTATATCGCAGCCTTCTATCAGGTCAACAATCCTGGTAGACTTACCTATGGCAGTTTCTACATCGAAGGGCTCATCAACACCTCTACTACTAACAGGCAACTTAGCACAGAAAACATCAGAAATAAAACTCTTACTAGCACTTGAATCAAATAACATAGAAGCAAGAGTTTGGTTTACTAGAAACGTACCTGACACGACATCGGGGTCCGTCCTAGCCTCCTCCTGAGTCATCGTGAATGCCCTGGCGCTCGCCCTCTGCCCCTCGGTCCCGGTCTTCTTCCCTGCCCCGGAACTCTCAGCCCTTGGCTTCTTGCATTCTCGACTCATGTGGCCCTCTCCACCATAATTAAAACACCTTGCTACCTTGCACTCTCTTGCCATGTGGCCAGGCCTTCCACACATGAAGCACACATTCAATCCCCACCTACACTCCCCGGTGTGCTCCTTCCCACACTTGCCACACCTCTTCGACCCCGCACCGGATGTGACCACACGTTGGTCATCCACCCGTGCATTCTTGTTGTTTGCCGGGCACCACCCCAACCAAACCTCCTCCTATTCCAGTTTCAATCACCACTGCCTTTCTTGCTCACCTCAGCCACCACCGCTTCCCTCTCATAGTACACCTTCCTGCCAGATCGACCACCGACTAAACGTACTTGGCTGAGCAGCGATCATATGCCTGTGAATATCCGCCGGCAAGCCCTGGATGTACCTCTTGATCTTTCATGACAGAGGCGTCACCAGATCCAGCACCAGTCATGCCATCTCGTTAAACTTGGTGGTGTATTGCTGATGCGTCATAGTTCCCGCCTCTAGCTGCAGGAACTCCTCTCAACCTTGTCGAGCTCCCTATGAGGAAAAAAACTCCTCGATCACCAGCTTCTTCAGCTCTGGCCACCTCATTCTTCAAATTGCCCTACCTCCCTTGGCTTGGACGATATTGTCCGACCAGCACAGAGCCGAGTCCACAAATGAATGAGTGGCAAACTTCACCTTCTGATCCTCCCAGCACTTGCTGATATCAAGTACAGCTTCCATCTCTCTCACCCACCAGTGAGCAGCAGCAGCAGTGCCGTTGCCATTGAAAGTCGGGGGCTTGCGTCTTTGAAATGCCCCATAGTTACAGCCTCGTGCTCCGGCACAGGCTCTTCTTCCTCATCAGTAGAGACAACCGTCTCAGTCTCCGGTTGCTCTTTCCCTCCTAAGGACCTATTCGTCTCTTCCTTTATCCTTCTCTCACAGCCTTTATCACTTCGATCACCACAAATGGTAAGATCATCTGCATGACCTGATGAACCTCCTCTACAACAGCCTCCTTCACCGAGGCCCTTAAGTTAGCACTCTCATCACCGCCCTCCGGATGAGGGGTCTCGGGCTCTTTATGAGCCACCTCTTCAGCTCAAGGCCTTCCTCTTGTGACCGGCGGTCCAGCACCACATCCACCACGACCTCCCCCTCTAGAAGCCTTTGAAGATCTATCACCGGCCATCCTCTAACACGCTATAAGATTCAAACACTAACATGGTCATTCAAGGTAATAGCTTAGTTTATGTCAAGTATAGTAAGTCCCTACTTACAGTGGCCAGTTGTGATTAGCCACTTACTTTACTCTTCATACCCCTAGCATTTCCTATCCTGACTATATCAGTATCTAAATCTACTAAGAAGCACATAAACCACATAACATGCGCACATAATACCGGTTAACATCAAGAAAATACCTGATGGCACGTAGCTACTCGGACTGCCATCCCTTCCCTTTGTCCCATTTTTAGTTTAAGTTTAGGTTTCTTTTGAAAATTTTAACCCGTTTCACTTAAACTTTGGCTCTGATACCAACTTGTAAGTCCTCGTTCCCGTAACGCTTACAGCTGGTCAATCATTGCACACAAAGCATAAAACATACATTAACTTTACTAAAATCTTGTAGTGGAATTCTTTTAAACTAACCATTTCATTTATATATATATGCTTTTGTAAAATAATACATCGTCGACAGATTACAAAATATTACTCGTTGCATTACATCACAAAAACATTATAATTTAAACAACGGATGCCATCCGAAAATGCCAAGTAGCTGCCCCGTGCCATCCTCAGCAACATTACCTGCCAACTGGAAACACATAAAAGTCAGCGTTGCTGAGTGAGTTCTAGTTTTATAAAATAAAATACTTTTCTTTCATTTAAAACCATTCTTTCTTTACTTCCACATGTGATCATGCATCATACGTACACATAGATAATAGTTTATTATTATCCTTCATCGTCAATCGTTAACTTTCATTCATTCATCATCGTACGTCATCTTATCATTCGTTATCTTTCTTACCGTACCTTACGTACATTCATTAACTTCCGATGACATGTACTGTACCCCGAACATTGTGCACGAAGCTGACCCTTGGGCCTAGGGCAAGTACACTCATCATTATCATTCATCTTTCATTCCGGACCAATGCCATGTGCTATACCCCGAACATTGTGCACGAAGCTGGTTACTGGGCCTGAGGTCAATCATAGACCTCGACCATTGTGCATGAAGCTGACTCCAGTACATAGGGCAAGCGGCAAGGGTCCCATACATATGGTCAATCACAAAGGTTAGACCCCAGTGTGCATCCTTCCAGGGTAGCTAACCCGCACACAGTTGAGCTAACACCCTTCATTGAGTGTGAACCTCCATACATTGCTTGCAAGACTTTTCATTACATCATTCATTCATTAATGCATGCATTCATCATTCTTTATGTTCCCTTTTCATTATCTTCCGCTTTACGTTACATAATACTTTCCATTTACTTTCATAATCATACCAGGTAAAGCCACGGAAATAATATACGTAATAAGGAACATAACATAAACATAACCATACCATACATAACATCATCATCACATCACATATGAATCATAAAGTCAACTTACATTACCCCCAGGAACATCCCAAGTCAAAGCCTACACTTTACATTTTCCCCGAAATTTCAGAAAATATTCTAAGGCATAGGCGCATGAGCACTATGCAGGCGCATGGCCTTTCAGGAGCATGGGAACACTTAGGCGTATGGGGATCTTTCAGGAGCATGGGCACTATTTGGGGCATGACCCAACACTTAGTTTCCTGGGCAAATTTCTAGGCGCATGGGCACTATGCATGCGCATGAGTACCTAGGCGCATGGGCAGTTTTGGGTGCATGGGCCAAATCCAGGCGCATGGGCAACCAACACATACTAAATGTGTGCAGATAGTGTGAGCGGCCATGCCCACTTTTGTACCAACTTTTTTATACTTTTTGTCCTTTTGACACATTTAGCCCCTCAACTTCGGTTAAATTGTGTTTCTTCCTTTTTCTGCACACTTATTCCTTCTTTCTTGTCTTTAAAAATATCCAGGTGTTACAAGTCCACCCCACTTATATAAGTTTCGTCCACAAAACCTGTTATTCCTCAATCAGATGTGGGTAATACTGCCTCATCTGTTCTTCAGTCTCCCACGTAGACTCGGATCCCTTCCTGTGCTTCCACTCTACACGCACAAGGGGAACCACTTTATTCTTTAACCTTTTCTCCTTGCGGTCAATGATTGCCGCTGGTTGCACCACATAATTGAGCCTTTCATCAACTTCAATATCCTCTAGTGGTACAACCATATCCTCATCAGCTAAACACTTCCGCAGATGAGATACATGGAATGTCGGGTGAATTCCACTTAACTCATCGGGTAACTCTAACCTATAGGCCACCTCTCCTACTCGAGAAATAATTCGGAAAGGCCCTATGTATCTCAGGCTCAACTTGCCCCGCTTCCTGAACCGAATGATACCTTTCCAAGGTGAGACTTTCAACATAACTCTATCGCCCACCTGGAACTCAATCTGTCTACGTCTCTTATCGGCATACGACTTCTGCCTATCTTTAGCTGCCTTCATAAAGGCTTTGATCTTTTTGAGCTTCTCGGTCGTAGCCTCAATCACCTCAATACTTCCCAACTCTTTCTGACCAATATCACCCCAACAAACGGGTGTTCTACATCTTCTATCGTATAACATCTCATAAGGGGGCATACCAATACTGGCATGATAACTGTTATCATATGAGAACTCAGCTAACGGTAAGTGGTCATCCCAACTTCCTCCAAAGTCAATGACGCATGCCCGAAGCATATCTTCTGGCGTCTGAATAGTCCTTTCCGACTAACCATCCGTCTGAGGATGATAAGCCGTGCTAATATGTAACCTCGTCCTCATCGCATCATGGAACTTCTTCCAAAATTTAGATGTAAATCGAGTGTCACGATCAGAAACAATAGACACTAGCACACCATGATGATTTACAATCTCTTTGATTAATAGATCCGCTAATCTTTCAGAGGAGTACGTCTTGCGGATCGGTACAAAGTGGGCACTCTTTGTTAAACGATCAACTATCACCCATATGGCATCATACCCTCTCACGGTACGCGGTAACTTCATGATAAAGTCCATGGTGATATGCTCCCACTTCCACTCCGGTATATCCAATGGTTGGATCTTCCCGTACGGCTTCTGATGCTCAGCCTTCACTTGCAAGCAAGTAAGACACTTACTCACATACTCCGCTACATCGCGCTTCATACCCGACCACCAATAATCTTTCTTCATATCTTGATACATCTTTGTAGCACTGGGATGAATGGAGTATCGAGTCTTATGAGCTTCATCCATTATCTTTCCACGTAGATCCCCATAACAAGGAATCCACGTCCTTCCGAATCGGGTTCTAACACCAAGAGTGTTTTGACCCAATTCCGTAACCATACCTCTCATCCTTTCGGAGTTAAGACGATCTTCTTTCAATGCCTCGTCTTGAAACTCCTTGACCTGCTTGATCACATCAGAGGTCATAATCAACTGATAAGCCTTCACCCGAATCGGCTCGGGTCTCTCCTTTCGGCTAAGGGCATCCGCTACTACGTTGGCCTTGCCCGGATGGTAAAGGATCTCGCAATCATAATCCTTTATGAGCTCCAACCATCTCCTTTGCCTCATGTTTAAATCCTTCTGCTCGAGGAAGTACTTCAAGCTTTTGTGGTCATTGAATATGGTGCACTTCGTCCATATAATTTTGTTAAATGGGTTATTATGGTTGCTTTGAACTAGATTAGGGATGTTATTGATGAATCTATGAACAAATTTGATGAAAGTTTGGTTTTTGGATGCCACCTTCCCAAAGGGGAAACTTTGTTTATGTAACTTGCATGATTTTGTGATTTGATCATGATTAGGATGTTAGGAGCATGCTAGAGTGATCATGGATGATGTCTAATGCATTAGATTATGATAATTGGGTCATTTGGTTAATTGATGAATTTATGGGAAAAACTAAGCGTTCTTGGAAAATGTGCAAGTATGGCATTATGTACAAGTTCATGAGTTTGTGATGTAATATAGTAATTGAATATTATAAAGTTGGTTACCGGCTTGTATGAATTACATTTGGGTATGTGATGATGGGTATCATACACGCGTGCGAATCTGAGGCCCCTACTTTGTAGGATTGGTAGGGTTTAGGGTGTGTAGTCGTGAGTGGCTTCACATGGCACATTGTGAGTGACTAAACCCAATGTGTACTGTAGAGGAATCTAATTGTGAACATGTTTAGTATGATGAATTGGTTTGCATGCGTTGTATGATAACCTAAGTTAGCATGAAGATCATGATGAGACTCAAGAGTTACAATGTAGATTATGTGAATAACTTGTATAGTAGTCTGTGATGGTATGATGATTTATGAATTACTGTACTTGGTCAAACAAGAATCTAACTTGACATGTCACCAACGGGTCAAACGGGTCAACTAGGTTAAAATGTTCTATTGTTTACCATATCACTTGGGTTAACCTGTGTATTGAGCACTTAGGATCTGTTAAGCCATTTTGGTCTTGTGTACTTACAAACTCACGTGTTCTAGGTAACCTTTGACGGGTTGTCCTTGCGTTCCTTCATAGCTTGCATTATTCTGTTATTGAAGCACCAGGTGAGTTCATGCCCCACTTTTTTATACACTCTCTTTTAGGGGAGATAGCATACTCTTTTACAAATGCTTTATTATATAAGTTGTGTATAGTATAACATAGTATGATATACCATTAAAAGACCTCACACTTTCGGATCGTTAATTAAGGAAACTAGCGGGAAATCTTGGGTAGTACTACTGGGTCTGACAAGCCCCACCCGTAAGACTGGAGGTCAAGCGGGTGCAATATTGTCCTAAACAACAAACATTCGTCACGACCTGGTATGTCGTGGCAGGAGGCAAACAAACGAACATAGTCAGTTTCGATAGTGAAATCACTATGCTTATTACTTATGAATATAGGCTAGCTATCTATTTCAACGCACTTACTTATGTTTTACAACTGCTATGGTTTATGATAAACTCATCTCTTGAACTCACCAACCGTCGTGTAGACACTTTAGTATGCTATTCTTAGGTCGTTAACACCAGTTGCCAGTAGGAGCACATCACAAGTCCAGCATGCATTTTAAAGCTTCATATTATGTCTTGACGTTTAGTTTTCAGTTTATATGTTTACAAACAATGGGTTGGCGTGTGTTTTGCCAATATTACACTTTAAATACTTTGGGTTTGACTTATTTACAAGACGCTTCCGCATAGTTTTAAAGTTTTAAACTCTGGTTTGTTTTTTAATGTTTCATAGAGTGCCGTTCTGAGTAACTAATGACTAAGATCCTGGTATGTCCACATGCCTCGTGGTAAAACCCCTGATGTGCGTAAAGTATATATATATTTGATATGAAAATTCACACAATTTTTTTTTAATTTTAAAGAAACAATTATCACCTTTAGACTAACTACACTCAATAGGCAAGCGCACCTATCGTATAGTAGTATATCTTGAGGTAAGAACCGAGTATCGATCCGTGGACACAATGGCTCCGAATACTAAATCTTCATCACTATTAAACCGATCAATTAAGTTTGGATTTGTGAATATTGTAATTAACCAAAACGATTAGCAAATTAAACAATAATTTAAGGAAGTGAAGATGAAGATACATAATCAATTAAATATACCACTTGGACTTTGATTCCACTTAGCACAGAATTAACAACTAGCACAAACTCGAGGTGAGACCATTTTTTTTACACATGATACATGGAAGTAGCCTAAACCCCCGTCAAGGATATCTAGACATATAACCATTTGGAAAGTTAGAACGATAAACATACAATAGCCACCTAAAGTCATGCGATGAAGAACTAATGATACAATTATGTCAATGTTAAAGGTGAATTAGACTCCCGTTAGGGTTACCTAATTCCACAAAATTTGGGAAAGTTAACATGATAAATGCATGACAACCACCTCAACTTGCATAAAATAGACAAAACTATGACTACCCTTCAACTCATGAACATCAAACCACGATTACAAAAGCAGTTTATAACCAATGACAAGAGAGATTCATGACAAACACCATGGTTTTCTCAAACATAAGCATAAGGATGCATATTTACCCAATTTTACTAAACCGCCAACCTTCATTCACCATTCCTAGTCAAATGACACAAAATTACATACAAAAGATGTAATCATATGCACAAATCTTGTAAGAATATGAGGTTTTTCTACATAACATGCTTACAACACCCACAAGGTTGAGCATTTCATCAGACTAGAACAAATACACATAATCATTGAAGAATAATCAAGTTTCATTATGACATTAACATAAACAACACCAAGAATGATGTACCAGTTGTTAAATCATGCTAAGTTTCATCTAATCCAAGTGATAATTGAGTTTAGCCAATTAGGCTTGCAAAAAACACACCCAAACTCAAGAACATAAAAAAACTCATAGTAGATCTAGAGGAATTCAAACCAATTTTGAGTGGAAATAGGGTGTAATATGTTAGATCCTTCTTGAAAGTGTGGAATCTTCAATCTTGGCCTTCAAATCTCCCAAAAACTCTTGTGAAATGCTTAAAAACACCTAAAGGTTTGAGGGAGGCTAGGGTTTTGAAAGAAATGAAAGTTCTCTTGGAAATGAGGTGTAGTAGGGTTATAAACCCGTTTTCTGCTCGAATATGGTCATATCTGAAGTGATATGACCATATTGAGCTTCAGAAATGAGCTATTTGGAATTTGACAGCTTATATGGCCATATTCAGCTTCAATATGGTCATCTCAGAAGCATTTTTCCTCTTGAACTTCTTCAAATCTTGGGTTTTCTTCATAAAAATCACCGAGGTTCATCCGATAACTACAAAATTCAAATAAAACACAAATAAGTGTCTAAATTATGAATTTTGTATAAAAAATGACTTAGAATGCAAAGAAATATATATTGTAAACATGTATAATTATTATCATATCAAACATCCTTACACTTGAACTTTGCTTGTCCTCAAGCAAACTCTCATGCAACCATTTAACAAAAGAGATCCCATTGACATACAAGATTGTGAGAGGCAAACCATTTGTTAAATGAAGATCCAAATTCATAATTGACTATCAAACATAACACATTTATAAGAAGAAACCAAGAGTTTTAAGCTTGCTTTTTTCAAAAATACTAGCAATATTCAAACGAGCATCACATGCCTACGAAATTTCTTTTATGCATGAGTGTAAACCCCTCACAAAAATCACTCAACACTCGGTTATTTATATGTATAAGTGTATAAGTGTATAAGTGAATCATTCAATGGCAACCAATGATACAAACATAGTAATAAGCTTGCAAAAGGGTCAAATCTCCACCAACTAACATGAGAAAATGCATAAATCATAAGGACTTTTAACGGATTGTAACGGGGCTTGGATAAAAAGGGTATGGAATTTTTGGTAAAAGTGGTTAAACGGATCAAAATTCCAACAATCTACATGCTAATTTGTGCCTTTATCATATTTTCAACTTGTAATGCTCACTAAATATCCGTAACATGTTATCATAATTCACAAGGTTTCTCTTAATTTGTGATGTTAACAATTCAATCATTCTTGAAGATCTACAATAAATATAAATGAATGCCATTTATTCAAATTTTTTAAAAATTTTGTCAAAAATGGGAACGTTTTAAGGTGTAATGAGATATATGTCAAAGATTTGCAAAAGTTCACAAAAACCCAGACATCCCCACACTTGAGACGTACATTGCCCTCATTGTACCAAGATATGAACATGTAATGCAAAAAACAAATAGGGAGCGGTGGAGGAGAAAGAAGGTGAAACAGAAAACTCCCCTGAAGAAATCCATGAAAACATGCCCAACAAATTCTCAAACGTCCGCTAAGCATTCAGCACCTCAAGATTCCAATGGTAACGATCATTAACATAACTTCAAGGACAAAACAATAAGTTTAGAAAGACAAAGAAAATCAAACATAAATAAACAGTACATAAAGTAAACAACCATAAGAAAATGACAACACAAGCGTGCTTTGAGTTTGTACAACCGAAATACTAAAAAGTACAACTCAAACACAAAAGTAACCACAAAAGAAGATGGGAGGATGTCAAACTAGTCTTCCATCACATTTGCATCATCTGATGGAACATGTTGCTGCTCATCCTGCTCGGGCTATGTAGATCGGGAGGGCGGTATCGGGAATGGAGTAGGAGGAAGACCATACTCATTTTCAGCAGCCCACTGTGTTATAACCTGCATTATCCAATGCACCCCTGCACGAATGTGAGCCAAATCAGAAGGAATATCAACAGGCGGTGAAGAAGGTGGTGCTGCGGCTCCTTCGCCGTCAATAAGTGCTATCGGGTGAACCTCTGCATTCTCAATGCTAGTCAATGTACCGATCTCCATATTCAGAGGAAACCATCTTTTCTCCTTAGAGTCTAACCAATACCATCCATCTGCTAACTCATATGCAGCTAGTCTCATATTGATCAACATTGATTTATTAATGAGCTTTGTTTGGTGAGAATGAGAAATTCCAATGAGGTTATCAGTGTCCAGCAGATGAAGAGATGAAGCAAGTTGTGTGATGAATGCTCCTCCATAGGTTAGGCTACTATGCTTTCTACCGGAACATTTAGAGAAAAACATTACGAGTGCGTACGCCAAGTTACATGGCTGCTTCAGCATGAGGCAATATAGAAAAAACATGTCATTCTCTGTGACAACACCCATGCTTGAACCTCGCCTAGAAATAGTGCCCGAAAGTGCTCGATGAAAGTAGAGATGAAGGGGGTCTCGCATTTGTGTGCTTTTACTCGATGTAGAATTGTATGCTCCCGAACCGATCTCAACCCATAATGCGGCAAGGATATCATTTGATATTGAATTTAGACCATGCTTGAATATGTTCCTACTAGTCTCATTATGGGTGTAAATGCCCATCAGTGCTCCAAGATCTGCCACAGACATTGTATGTTGTCGACCACCAAGTTGGAATTGAATGCTACTTGTGTCCTTGAGATTTTGGTCTTACAATCAAACTGATAGGTCGAACAAAATTCCAACACAAGCACGCGGTATTGACGATGCTTAATGTCAAACAAATGTTTCCAAGGACGGGAGAGAAGTGCATTAACACGATTGGTTTCACCCAATGCTTCAAAAGCTTTCCAATCGATGGTGTGAGCCGTTATTAGTTCCTTGTGTTGAATGGTGAGAAGTTTCTTTGCTTTCAAAATGGAGAAAGGGATGAAGATCATCACTGGCCATGACCTGCAAAAAGAAATATAAAATTTCAATTTAAATTGTCGACAAGCTCTCACTCTCCTTTTTTTCTCTTTTTTTGAAGAATAACACGACCACAAAAACACCAAAAGAAATTATGAACAAAAAGAGAAGTCAAAGCATTCAATGATGAAATCACTTGGACTAAGCTATTTACAAATGAAAAGATTATACTACTAGAACAAGTAGGATGTCAAAAGTTATTTTGAGATTAATTAGGAAGCGAACCAAAACCAAACTCAACCGGGGTCGTGCTTGCCTAAAAATTGCACTCATTAACCTATAAATTGAAGATCTAAACGAACTTTGACAATATCACATGATCATAGCATATTAATAATAAAAAACAATACTAAGCGTCAACTAAATACGACAAAAGTTTACCGAAAAACAAATCCTAATCGAACCTAGCTAGATTGTAGCCCCAAATTGATTATGAACAAATGAACTGAGCATTAAAGGCTGGCAAATAAAAAATATATAATAATAAAACACAACAAAAAAAATGATAATAATAATAATAATAATAAATAAAATAAAATAAATAAATAAATAAAATAGAATGCCATATATTTCTTCCATCATGAACAAGCTGCCTAGATCAAACTGAATACAAACAATCGTAACCCAAAATTTAAGCTCCTAACAACATTGAACACTAAAAATGCTTAAACTAGTGTTATACCTTGTGTATGAGGAAAAATTAAACAAGATATGGCAATAAAAGAACCATAACCGAACCATTATTAATTCAAACCTTGAATCTCGCAACAACCAAGCAGCCTAACTAAGAATGAAGGAGGACACTTACATGTAACGAAGAATAAGAAATAACCGAGAGAAATGAGGAGGAAAATGAAGCAGTCGATGGCTGGTGGTTACAGTGGGGCTATAGTCGCCGGTTGGTGGTGGTGCTAGTTCGGTGGTGGCACTGGTTCGTGGTGGTAGTACTGGTTCACGTGGATGGGGGTGAGGTTTGCAGTGGTGGTGAGGGTGACGGCTAGGTTGCGACGGGGGCAGGTCGTGAGGGTAGTAGGTACAGTGGTGGAAGCGGCTGCTAGGTTCGCGATGGTGGTGAGGGTGACTGCTAGGTTGTACGGGGGGCAGGTCGTGAGGGCGGTGGGTACGGTGGTGGAAGGGAAGGACAATGGGGGTGGAGTTGAAGGTGGAAATGAGGGTGGAGATGAAGAAAGAAGTAGGTGAAGTGCAGATGTGAAGATGGGGAATTAGATGGTCAATAAAAGTCAAGGGTTTTGTTCACTTAGAATTTTTTTTTTTTGGAATTTTTTTTTCAGATATTGTTTGAATATGATCATATCAGTAAGTTTTCTTTAAAGTTTATCTTGTTTTGAATGAGCTAATATGAGCATATTCATTTAAATATGATCATATTAGTGATTGTTTTTCAAAAACTCACATTGACTTAGAATACTATTATATTTCCATCCCATTAATTAGTTTTCTTAACATGCTTTCGTTATAAATAACATAACACATACCCGATGACGTCAACCATCCTTTCATGAGTTAATTCATGCTATCACATCATTTTTTAACCAAAAAAATCAATAAAAATAAAAAAATAAAATAAAATAAAATAAGAACTAATTAAAGGAAACTAATTAAGGAAATACATAAAAAAAAGGATATGGAGGGTTTTCAAAATCTCGGGTTGCCTCCCGGAAGTGCTTTGTTTATTTATGAGTCATTAGCTCGACTCAACCCCGCGTTCAATTGTTCTTGGGTTGGAGTTCCATAACGTCAAACTCCTTGTCATCTCTCGGGCCTTCAATGTAATGCTTTAAACGATGGCCGTTAACTTTGAAAATTCACCCATCTGAATGTTCAATTTCAACAGTGCCATACGAGAATACTTGCTTTACGATGTAAGGACCCGTCCATCTTGATTTTAGTTTACGGGAAATAGACGAAGTCTTGAATTATAGAGCAATACACGATCCCCTACTTGAAATTGGTTGTTGTTTTTCAAGTGGTTGTCATGTAATTTTTTCGTCCTTTCTTTGTAAATTGTAAAATTTTCATATGCTTGATTCCTCAATTCTTCAAGTTCATGGACTTGTAAAAACCTATTTTCACCTGCATCTTTTAAATCAAGATTGACGGCCTTCAAGGCCCAATAAGCTTTGTGTTTGAGTTCAACGGGAAGGTGACAAGACTTTCCATAAACCAACTTAAACGGTGTAGTACCAATTGGAGGTTTGTAAGCGGTTCGGAAAGCCCACAAGGCATCATCTAACTTATCCACCCAATCCTTTCGGTTTTGCCCAACCGTTCATTCCAAGATTCGTTTAAGACCTCTATTCGTGACCTCAACTTGACCACTTGTTTGTGGGTAGTAAGATGTTGAAAAATGATGTTTAACCCCATAACGAGTTAATGCTTTTTCAAGTTGTTTATTACAAAAATGAGTGCCACGATCACTAATTAGGGCCTTAGGGGCACCAAACTGAGAGAAAAGTTTTTTCAAAAATTTAACCACCACCCTAGCATCATTTGTAGGCAAGGCTTGTACCTCGACCCACTTAGAGACGCAGTCAATGGCTACTAGGATGTATTTGTGACCATGTGATGAAGGAAATGGTCCCATGAAGTCGATGCCCCAAACATCAAATACCTCGCATACTTGTATGCTATTTTGGGGCATCTCATCACATGAAGAGATGTTACCTACGCGTTGGCAAGCATCACATGCTTTAACCAACATATGAATGTCCTTGAATACGTTAGGCCAATAAAAACCAGAATCAAATACTTTCTTAGCGGTGTAATTTTCTCCATGATGGCCACTGGTGGGTCCTTCAGGACAATGACGAAGTATGCTCATGGCCTCAATCCCATACACACATCTTCTCACCACTTGATCCGCACAAACTAGAAACAGATATGGATCATCCCAAAAGTAGTACTTAACATCAGACATGAACTTTCTTTTCTGTTGATAAGTCATACCTTTCATAAGAACTCCACCTATAAGATAGTTAGTGAAATCCGCGAACCAAGGGAATTCTTCTTCAATCGCCTGAACCTGTAAAAGAAACTCATGAGGGAAATTGCCATTTATGTTGGATTCCCTTAGTTCTTCCATGGATGGGTTCTCAAGGCGCGAGAGGTGATCTGCTGCTACATTTTCAGCTCCTTTCTTGTCTCGGATCTCTATATCAAATTCTTATAAAAGAAAGATCCACCTGATCAATCGTGGTTTCGCATCTTGCTTGTCAAAAAGATACCTAAGTGCTGCATGGTCAGTGTAAAGAATGGTTTTAAATAGAACGTTATGAATGAAACTTATCAAAAGCAAATACTACAGCAAGTAGTTTTTTCAGTGGGAGTATAATTTTCTTGTGCATCATTCAATGTTTTGCTTGCGTAGTATATGGGATGAAAATGCTTGTCCTTCTTTGTCCTAAAACCACAACGACTGCATAGTCACTTGCATCACACATCAACTCAAATGGAAGAGTCCAATCAGGAGCTACCATTATGGGAGCGTTTATTAGTTTTTCTTTTAAAAAGTTGAATGCATTTAAGCATTCCTCATTGAAAACATATGGAACATCTTTTTCAAGAAGTTATGTCACAAGCCTTGCAATTTTTGAAAAATCTTTAATGAAACGTCTATAAAATCCTGCATGACCTAGAAAACTTCTTATTGCTTTTACAGAAGTAGGGGGTGGTAATTTTGAAATTGTTTCAACCTTTGCCCTATCTACTTCTAAACCAACATTTGAAATTTCATGCCCCAGCACAATGCCTTCTTTTACCATAAAATGACATTTCTCCCAATTTAGTACCAAATTGGACTCTTCACATCTAGTGAGCATTTTCTTCAAATTGCTTAAACAATGATCAAAAGAGCTCCCAAATACTGAGAAGTCATCCATGAACACTTACATAGATTCTTCGATCATATCATGAAATATGGCCACCATACACCTTTGAAACGTGGCTGGAGCATTACACAGTCCGAATGGCATTCATCGATAAGCAAATGTGCCATAAGGACAAGTGAATGTGGTCTTCTTTTGATCATCGGGTGCAATCGGGATTTGAAAGTAACCTGAAAAACCATCAAGAAAGCAATAAAACATGTTCCCAGATAACCTTTCTAACATTTGATCAATAAAAGGAAGAGGGAAATGATCCTTTCTCATTGCATCGTTAAGTTTGCGATAATCAATGCAAACCTTCCAACCTATGATGGTTCTTATAGGTATCAATTCATTCTTTTCATTGGTCACCACTGTCATACCTCCTTTCTTTGGTACCACTTGTACCGGACTAACCCATGCGGAATCTGAGATTGGGTAAATCAAACCAACATCAAGTAGTTTGATTACTTCCTTTTTAACTACTTCTTGCATATTTGGGTTAAGGCGACGTTGATGTTGAACAACTGGCTTGTAGTCATCTTCCATTAAAATTTTATGGGTACAAAAGGATGGATAAAATCCCTTTTATATCCATAATCTTCCACGCCATGGCTTTCTTGTGTATCTTTAAGACATCCAAAAGTTTGACTTTTTCATCACCTGTCAAACCAGAAGCAATAATAACAGGTAATTTGGAATCATCATCAAGATAAGCATACTCAAGATAAGCGGGTAGCTCCTTGAGTTCCAATGATGGTGGTTCTTCAATTGATGACTTTGCTTTTGGTTACTTCTCTCGATCAACCACTTCAAGAACTTCACGAACTTCTGCATCAGAGGATGGTTCATCCGATAACATACGAGTTAGCTCGTCTCAAATTTGGTTAGCTTGATCAGCATTAAGCTCTTCATCATCAAGCAACTGTGTTTCCAAAATATCTTGTTCAAACATTTCCTGCACACAATGATCCACATGGCAATCAATAGCATCAACAAAATACAGCGTATCATCATGGGTTTGAGAAAGTTTGCATAGAATCCTTTATCTTAAAAACCACATCTTCTTCATCCACTAGAAGGGTCAATTTACCCTCAAACACTTCTACTAAGGCTCTAGATGTAGCTAAAAAAGGGGGGCCAAGAATAAGAGGTACATTTTTGTCTTCATCCATGTTGAGGATTAAAAAATCTACAGGAAACACAAACTTACCAATTCTCACCAACATATTCTCAACTATACCTCTTGGGTATATCACCAAGCGATTGGCAAGTTGAATGCTCATACATGTTGGTTGTGGTTCCCCTAGGTCTAGCCTTTCAAACATAGAATATTGCATCAAGTTGATGCTAGCATGTAGGTCGGCAAGAGCATTATTCGCAGTCAAACTACTAATCAAGTGAGGAAGTGTGAAACTTCCGTGTCTTTCATTTTCTATGGTAGCTTATTTTGAAGCACCACCGAGCATCCTTCATTTAGAACCACATGTGAAAGTTCCTCAAGCTTCTGTTTATCCATTAGAAGATCTTTAAGAAACTTGGCGTACTTAGGCATCTGTGACAAAGCTTCAACAAATGGTAAGTTTATATGTAACTGTTTTAATAGATCAAGAAATTTACCGTATTGTTGGTCCATCTTTTCTTTCTTTAAACACCTCGGGTATGGAATTGTCGGCTTATACACTTTTAATGGTTCATTGACTTGTGCTGTACTTTCTAGGCCTCGCCTAGTGTTTGGCACCTCGTCTTTAACCTCAACTTCTACCTCTTCAACCACCGGTTTAGAGGTGGAAGTCGTCTCGATCTCTTTAGTGGTTTTACCACTCCTTAAAGTAATTGCTTTACAATCTCCCCGTGGATTTGCTTCGGTGTTACTTGGAAGTTTACCCTTCTCTCTCTCGGCTAGCAAACTAGCATTTGACCTATTTGGTTCTCAATACCCCGAATCGCCAAACCTTGACTTCTTAATTCATCCGAAAATTGTTGTTGTCGAATTTCGGCTTGATCATGACGAGCTTCAGATTTTTGATGACGGGATTCTGCAGTGGACAAGAATTGTGCCATCATCTCTTTCGAGTTTGATCTTTTCTCGGGTTGTGAACCACTACTTGAACCTTGATTTTGGTATTGATTTTGTTTTTGAGGTCGAGGGTCATCTTGATGTTGTGGTTGGAATGATTGTTGGTTTTGTTGGAATGGTGGTCTTTGTTGACAACCTGGAGGTTGGTTGCTTCCACTTGCCTTCCATCTAAAATTGGGATGATTCTTCCAACCTGGGTTATAAGTGTTACTGTAAGGATTGTTTTGAGGTCGATATTAGTTACTCATGAAATCCACTTGTTCATTCACATTATACACAACTCCATGTTGATAATCGGAGCTCATATGTGCACCACCACACAAGTGACAACTCGTTTGCACTTGGTTCAACTGCATTTGATCAATTCTTTTAGCCATTGCTTCCATTTGTGGAGCTAAAGATGTGTAGTCATCTACATGGTGAACCTATTGTCTAGATGGTCTGCTTCATGAGGATGGCCCTTGATAAGTGTTCATTGCCAATTGTTCAAGTATGGCATGCCCCTCTGCAGGGGTTTTCATGGCTAAAGACCCTCCAGCTATAGCGTCGACTATTTGGCGAACTTGTGGATACAACCCATTGTAAAACGTAGTAACTTGCATCCACTCATCCAATCCGTGATGTGGGCATTTCCTTATCATTTCCTTATATCGTTCCCATGCTTCATAAAGTGTTTCCCCTTCATCCTGCATAAAAGAAGTAAAGTTATTCCTCAATCTTGTAGTTTAGAAGGTGGAAAATATCTAAATAAAAACTTTTGAGCAAGATCCTCCCAAGTGGTTATAAAACCAGGAGGAAGTGAGTTTAACCAAGCCTTTACTCAGTCACGAAGGGAGAATGGGAAAAAGCCAAAGTTTGCTTGCATCATCGGACAACCCATTCGTCTTGAACGTATCACAAATTTCTAAATAAATTGCTACATGGGCATTCGGGTCTTCATCTAATAAACCATAGAATTGAACATTGTTTTGAAGCATTTGAATCATTTGTGGTCGAATTTCAAAGTTGTTGGCTTCAACCGCCGATCTGACAATGCTCGATGCCAAACCACCCAATGATGGTCATGCATAATCATAGATGGTTCTCTGTTCATTGTTTTGATTCCCCATGTCTTCCGAGTTTGTGTTCTCAGAATTGTCTTCTTCTTTGGTGTCGGTTTCCTTGGTATTTGTACACGAGTAGCTTCACTATCGATTTCCCTATCTATTTGTAGAGATTTTGCCCTTAAGTTTCTTTTCCTAAGTAATTTCTCTGGGTTTGAATAAGGTTCAATAAGGTCCTCGACAGGCGAAGATGCGGACATAAGCTTTCTGAAAATACAACACAATACCAAGCACCTTAAAGAGGGACAAAAGATAAACACTATTTATAAGATGTGAAAAATAAAATAAAATAAAATATGCACAATGGTTAAAGTAGCAACTTCGATCTTTCTTGAAATTACCGTGTCCCGGCAACGGCGCCAAAAACTTGATGTGCATAAAGTATATATATATTCATATGAAAATTCACACAATTTGTTTTAATTTTATAGAAATGATTATCACCTTTAGACTAGCTACACACAATAGGCAAGCGCACCTATCATATAGTAGTACAGCTTGAGATAAGAACCGAGTATCGATCCGTGGACACAATGGCTCCCAATACTAAATCTTCATCACTATTCAACCAATCAATTAAGTTTGGATTTGTGAAAATTGTAATTAACCAAAATGATTAGAAAATTAAACTAATAATTAAGGAAGTGATGATGAAGATACACAATCAATTACATATACCACTTGGACTTTGATTCCACTTAGCATAGAATTAACAACTAGCACAAACTCGAGGTGACACCATTTTTTTACACATAATACATGGAAGTAGCCTAAACCCCCATCAAGGATATCTAGACATATAACCATTCGGAAAGCTAGAATGATAAACACACAATAGCCACCTAAAGTCATGCTATGAAGAACTAATGATACAATTATGTCAATGTTAAAGGTGACTTAGACTCCCGTTTGGGTTACCTAATTCCATAAATTTTTGGAAAGTTAACACGATAAACACATGACAACCACCTCAACTTGCATAAAAATAGACAAAACTATGACTACCCTTTAACTCATGAACATCAAACCACGATTACAAAAACAATTCATAACCAATGACAAGAGAGATTCATGACATACACCATGGTTTTCTCAAACATATAAGGATGCATATTTACCCAATTTTACTAAACCCCCAACCTTCATTCACCATTCCTAGTCAAATGACATAAAATTACATACAAAAGATGCAATAATATGCACAAATCTTGTAAGAACATGAGATTTTTTAACATAACATATTTACAACACCCACAAGGTTGAGCACTTCATCAAACTAGAACAAATACACATAATCATTGAAGAATTATCATGTTTCATCAAGACATTATATAAAAACACCAAGAATGATGTACAAGTTGTTAAATCATGCTAAGTTTCATCTAATCCAAGTGATAATAAGAGTTTAGCCCATTAGGCTTACAAAAAACACACCCAAACTCAAGAACATAGAAGAACTCATAGTAGATCTAGAGGAATTCAAACAATGTTGAGTGGAAATGGGGTGTATGATGTTAGATCCTTCTTGAAAGTGTGAAATCTTCAATCATGGCCTTCAAATCTCCTAAAAACTCTTGACAAATGCTCAAAAACACCTAAGGGTTGAGGGAGGCTATGGTTTTGAAAGAAATGAAAGTTTTGCCTGAATATGGCCATATCTGAAGTGGTATGACCATATTCACCTTCAAAAATGAGCTATTTGAAATTTGACAGCTTATATAGCCATATTCAACTTCAATATAGTCATATCAGAAGCATTTTTCCTCTTGAACTTCTTCAAATCTTGGGTTTTATTCATAAAAATCACCAAGCTTCATCCGATAACTACAAAATTCAAATAAAACACAAATAAGTGTCTAAATTATGAATTTGTATCAAAAATGACTTAGAATGCAAAGAAATATATATTGTAAACATGTATAATTATTATCATATCAACCCCGCATGTGGAATTTGAGGGTGTGACACAACGGTGGATCGTAGAGGTTCAAGGACTGAAGTAAGGACTTGAAACAACAAGGGAAAGTTGTTCAAAAGAAGAGATTAGGCCAAGTCTTATCATGGAAGGAAATGAAAGATAGAGACTAGAAAATGAACAAGTGTGTGAGTTGTGTGATTACCTTGGTTTGATGAAGATGATGGTGATTATGCTTGGGTCGAATAAGGCTTCAAATGGCTGGAACTCTTGTATTCTTGGATGTGCAAGGAGCTTTTGATAGTGTGATCAAGTGGTGAGAGTTAGAGAGAGTTTAAAAGATCTAGGAGGATGAAAATTTTGAAGTGGGGAGATAGGGGAGTGATGGTTGTGGCCGTAAATGGAGAGAAAGAGGGGGAGAGAGGTCTTGGATTCCTCAAGATTTGACTTGATGGTTAAGTGGAGTGATCAAACATGGATCTTGGCAAGATTTTGAGTCTTCCAATCCATGCAATTGCAAGGATTGGTGAGTAGGGTGGGTGGTGGTTTAGTGGTTAGGTCCTTAGGTTTTTTTTTTAATTTTTAATGGTGTTTCACAAAAGACAAATATGGTATACATGTGTATATGTGTGTGCCGTATGCATGTATGTATAGTGTATGTGTGCATGCGGGTGTACGTATGCATGTATGTATGCGTATATATGTGTGTTGAAGGTGTATATATATATATAAGTATGTATGTATGTTTATGTTATGTGTGTGTATCGTGTTTGATATATATACATATATATAGGTGTGTGTGTCGTGCGATATATATATATACATATATAGGTATGTGTGTCGTATGAATATATATATATAGGTGTATAAGTGTGTTGATTTATTATTTTGGAGTTTTAAAAAAATTACATAAGTATTATTATAGTTTTTTTGTTTTGTTAGGAGATTTAGTAGGATAATATAGGATTATCCATCTAGATATGATATGACTTATCATATTTATTTATCAATTACTTGGTGCAAGATTTGCAGCACCGTTGAAGGGGGTCAATACAACAGTTCACAATGAGAAGAGAGATAAAACACTTAATAGATCAAATAGGGAACCGGGTTTGTATAGATGATACTAAGAACACAAGTAAATATAAGACAGAACTAAAAACAATAACAAGATGATATAGGTTTTCAAGAATGATGTATATTGCACTCAAAGTTCTTTTACAAGTGTTACAAAGCATATAGAAATATACAAGTACTTGAGACACTTTATACTACATCCTACACCTGGCCATACTTTGAAGGCCAACTGGAAACACTAATCTAGACAACAAGATCAATGTAGAGTCAAAACATATTGCCTTTTGACTAGTGACTATGACATAACATAGCTCACATCCTAATGTATTACAAAAAGGATAAAAGGTACAGAAGTAGAAAGTTATAGACCAATGACCATAATCTACAGTTGACAAAAGCATGGACCTTTTCACCAACTCAGATTAGTTGGTGAGTCTTCAGAGTGGCAGCGCGGAAAGTTGTTCAGCTTTAGTCAAAAGGTGATCAGTGAAAGCATTTCTTCTCTGTCTTCAGAAGAATCAGTCTTTGGCTTCGGTAGACTTTGTCTATGAAGCTTAGGAAGACTTCATCATTGGCTTCGGAAGATTTTGGTAATTTGGCTTTGGAAGATTTTACACTTAGCTTATTCCTTTGAGTTGTGTAAAAATTCCAAAGTAACTTCAAACTATATTTCATGCATGCATGCTGAGAGCTCTTTGATTGCTTAGGTTGCATCAGCCTTTAAGTATAGACCTTACAAACTCCCCCTACGCTGATGCTACCAAAATAGAAGATATTACTTATCAATTGGCAATCCTTATCAGGATTAAGACCATTCCTTTCTTCATCATCTGGTCAGGATCCCTCAAACTCTCATAGTATCTCCTCATGTCATAGAGATCATGCAAAGGAAGATCAAGTATGTCTTGCAAAAAGTAGACATCTTGCCCTCCTTGATCTTTGATGACATACCATCTGTCTGGATTAGCAGCAAAGGTGCAGAACAAGATGGGTCTTCTAGTAGCAAGAGGCTCTTCTTGAATAGGAGTTAGATGAACAGCCTCTTCTTGATCACCCCAGGATGTTCTGACCCATCCTGAGGTGTAGAGGTAGATGCCTTGGACTTATTCTTCTTCTTGTCCCTTTTTATGGCCATCCTGCAGGACCGTTAAAAAAGGGGTTTGCACTTAGTTAGCAAACATAGGAGGATCTTTAGGGTCACTTAACAATTTAAATGGGGAACTTAGAACTTTAAGCAAATGATACAATGCACAACACAAGTAAAGTAAGAGCAAGAACACAAGAAATAATTTTCAAGGAAGTAGTATATTGCTTCTTAGGTTCTATTACAGGTGTTTGCACTGATATTTGAAATACAAGAACCTTTGACTCTTTATACTAAACCTATAACCATCAATATGCAAAAAGACAGTTGGATGTGACTAATCTTGACAACAAGATCAGCCTAAAGTCAAAAGGCAGATTGCCTTTTGACTAGTGACTATGACAGGCCACAGCTCACTAACTTTCCTATTACAAAAAGCCAAACAAGAAACAAATACAGAAACTTGCAGACAAAGACCTTATCTACTTTATCATAAAGCGTGGAAGTTTCACCAACTTATGATAGTTGGTGAACCACCAGAGCATGCAGCGGACAGGAGGTTGCTTTATGATAAAGTTGACAGAAAAATGTCTTTTCTCTCTCTTCTAAAGTAATCAGTCTTATCTTTATTCAGCTTCGGAAGACTTTGTCTTGAGTGCTTCGAAAGACTTCATCTTTAACCTTCAGAAGAGTGGAGTCTTTGGCTTCGGAAGGCTTGACACTTAGGTAAAGTTTCCTCAGTAGTTTCTTCTGAACGTTGGCTTCGGAAGATTTTACACTTAGCATTTTACTTGAGTGTGTAAAACTTTCGAAGCTAGTTCTTCTTTGTTCCTTAGTGCATGTTGGAAGACTTGGTATTTTGGTATCCTTTGGTTGCATCAGCCTCATAACCTCAGAGGTTCCTACAAACTCCCCCTAGGCTGATGCTACCAAAACAGAGAGGTCTTCAGACTTGGATAGTCCATATGAGAATCTTCAAAATTCCTTTCTTCATTAGCAGATCGGGATTCTTCAGACTCATGAAGTACCTTCTCATGTCATAGAGATCATGCAGAGGGAGTTCAAGCATGTCACTAGTGAAGTAGTCATGTTGTTCTCCCTGATCTCTAGTGACATACCATCTATCAGGATCTTCAGCAAATGTCCATAATAGAATTGGTCTTCCAAGAGAGGAGGCTTTACTATGATAGGAGTTGGTTGAGAGCCTCTTCATGCACTTCCTTAGGATGTTCTGACTATCCTGAGTTTGGGAGGTGGATGCCTTTCTCTTTTCTTCTTCTTAGAGGATCTTCTTTTGGCCATCCTCTTTTTCCTCACAGATGATTTTAACTGAGAGGGTTGGTCTTCAGTACCAGATTCCTCAGTGGATTCCCTCTCAGTTGGGATCTCCTCTCTCCCAGGTTCAAAAGGGAGGGAGGAGAAACCTGTTGTGGATCAGAAGATGAAGTTGGCTGTTGTGTAGCTTTAGGTGCAGGTTGTGTTGTCTCTGTAGGTTCAACCTTTACCTCAACTTCAGGTTGAGCTTGTTCTGATGGTGAGTGGAGATGCAAAAGCTCTCCCTTTTAATCTTCTGCTTGATCACCTTATATGTTCATCCATTGTGGACAGAGACATGGGACCAATCTCCTTCCGGAGAAACCATACAGCTTCAAGAAGCTCATCATCTTCTACCAATCTACAGACTTTTTCTGACTTTTCTTGATGATGGCTCTTGACTTGGCAGCTTCTTCCCTTTCCCTTTTTCTAGCAGCTTGCCTATTTCTTTGGCTTGCTCTTCCAGCTGCTTGTTGTATTCAAACAGTATGTAATCGTATGGCAAGGGAAGAACTGCATGTGTTGGTAGAGGCCTGTGGCTCTCAGGTAGTTGATCATCTTTGTCTTTTATTCTTTATTAACTACCTGAGGTTGATGGCAGCCACAGCCTCAGACTCAGGGCTTTCTTGAACTGGGGAGAGGACAGGAATATTCTTGTATATTTTTTTTCTCTCATTCCTCTTTATGCTTGAGGGTCAAGGCTGCATCCTCAGCTCCTTCCTCTCCTTGACAACTCAGTGTTAGCCAGTTCATTTAATTCCTCTAAAGGGAGAGAGTGAGTTCATCTATGTTGTAGTTCCTGGTCCCCAGATAATTAAGTCTGGCTGCCCTTAACTCATCTTCTTGAG
>JACCIY010000793.1:27500-35770 GCA_025506505.1 Flaveria sonorensis | reverse complement strand
TATTATTCTGTTGGAACTATCAGTATCAGGATTCATTAGCTCGTATGAACCCCAGCTATGTGAACAACATATTAAAGTTGACATTCAAATGAAATAGGAAGATCTTCCGTGCCAATTTGAATAAAAAAGTATAGAATCTTACTCATGTGCGTGTTTGTGGCCACGTAGCAATTTCGAGAGTGTTCCACAAGGGAAAAATAAGGTTTTTAAGCCTAACAAGAACTAGAATTTGGTTAGTTCACATAACCATGACAACAACATCAAGTCTTGAAATGGCTAACAACTTCAAGAACAATACAAGTAGAGGCAGGAGTTTCTATCCATTTACTTATGACATAGTCGGATGGGTTGAAAGTCGGCATAAGCATGTAATTTTTTTTGCATAACCTCTAAATTAGTTTTAAAGAGATCATATTATTTTTTAAAAGAATGAACTTTGTAATAATAGTTGAAACACTAACTATTGTATAATATGTTAATTTTTTGGAGAAAAAAGCTTTAAGTTCAACCCAACACAATGACCGACCTGTTTCAATCCATAGTTTTGATAATGCCTCATTTTAACCTGTTATCCAACCACCGCCCCCCATTTTAACCCGGTATCCACCCTCGTCGACTAACCCATTTTGCAAACTTGCTTAGAAGTAGATGTTGAGGTGTGAAGGCCTTGGGCTTTTGGATGGAGTTATGGGCTTGGCCCATTGAAGCTTCTTGAAACCCTAATTTATCTTTATATATAGAACATGTCATTGTATTGTAATCTAATCCCTTGAGCTTAATAAAATACCTAGTTGTAGAGAGTGGACGTAGGTCATCTTGACCGAACCACTATAAATTCTCGTGTTCTTTATTGCTTTCGTGTGCGTACGTGTGTTTTGTATTTATTTTCGCTGCGTAAGATACCTAACAACTGGTATCAGAGCATCAGCTCTTGATTACATTTTGAAGATTTCGTACGAAACACGCCGCCGGGCCGCAATCGCCTAGGGTTCTGCGCAGCCGCCAACCGACCGCCGCCTAGGGTTCTGCGCCGCCGCCTAGGGTTTCTTCTGCCGCGCCGCCGTCACCTAGGGTTTCTGCCGTCGCCGCCGTCACCTAGGGTTTCTTCTGCGCCGCCGCCTAGGGTTTTGTTGGAAGTACCGGATCTGGTTTGTTTATCCTTTGTTGACTGGTTATCAACTGTTCAGCGTGCCTGTTCTTTTGAGTTTTTTTTTTATCTCTGTTTGCTATTATGGCTGAAGACGGGAAGACTGTGATCGAAAAGTTCAATGGCACCGATTGTGGTTGGTGGAAAATGCAAATAGAAGCATTACGTACTGTCAAAGGAGTTGGATATGTACTGGAAAGAACCGGAGAGTATGGAGAAAGCTGAAGAAGCAGTTTGGAATTCCAAGGATAAGAAAGCTAGAGCAGGCTATTATGTTATCTTTGACGAAGAGCGTTGCTTTTAACATCATGAAAGAAACCACTGCAAGTGTTATGATGTTAGCTTTGTCAAATATGTATGAAAAGCCGTCAGCTGCTAACAAGGAGTTCTTGATGAGGGAACTGTTCATGACGAGAATGAAAGAGGGAATCTCAGTCACCTCTCACATTAATGATCTGATGTCTATTTTTACCAGATTAGAATCAGTGGGAATAAAATTCGATAATGAGACTCGAGCTCTGGTGTTGCTATCTTCACTGCCTGACAGTTGGTCCGAGACTGTAACTGCTGTTACAAATTCTATGGGGGCTAACGAAATGACATTTGAAAAGATCCGAGACATTGTGATAGGTGAAGACACACGTCTAAAAAGTGCAAATGTTGATCATCTTCTGAGAGTTACATGTTGGCAGAGGAAGGGAAAATAGCCGAGGCTGTGGGAGTCGGGGAAAGAGTTCAACTCGGACTCGGAAAATGTGAGGTGCTGGAACTGCAATGAGGATGGACATGTTAAGAGTCAATGTCCAAGAAAGGTCTGAACACTGCTGCTGAGGATGTCAATGATGGTGACGTGTTAATTCTTGAGGCTGAAAACGGTGTGGACTCTTGGATCCTGGATTCTGGTTCTTCGTTTCATCACCGCCGTACCAGCGGTGAAATGATGGTGAATCTGAAAACAGGCGATTTTGGGAAGGTACGTCTCGCTGATGGCAGAATGCTTGATGTAATGGCCATGGTGATATTGATTTGGTGACTCTATTGGGAACTACATGGAACCTGAAGAATGTCAAGGTGATTCCGGGTTTGAAGAAGAAATTAAATTCTGTTAGTAAACTGGATGAACAAGGATTGGAAGTCAAGTTTGGTGGTGGTAAATGGAGGGTAATCAATGGGAACCAGGTGATTGCTCGTGGTGATAAGCATGGGTCATTGTACATGGTGGAGGTACCTGCTGAGGGATTGATCAACCCGGTTAAGCAAGTCAAAGTCGGGTTCTCTATATCTGCTGCTAAGAGAGTTCGTTTTGCAAACATGAAGTCTGGAGCAAGATTGTAGCTGAATGGGGTCAGAAGTCTAAACCAGTCAGAGGATTTTGTGATAGTGGGAGCATGGGGCATGTTCCGGGTACAGTCAAGAAGAATCATTGGGTTTTGAAGACTAAGACTGGAAAATTCTCTCCTGGTGATTGTTTGCTGAATTTGAAGTGGTTAGTGGTTCTCGGTGTATCTCTGAATCTGGTGGATCGTGTAAACCAGTTGAGACAGAGGATGGGTCGTTGGTGGAATTTGCCACGACTGAGTTGGAGCTCGGGGGAGCTTCAACGGGCCCTTTCAAGTAATTGATGAAAAGGGGCCTCTGCAACTAGGGAACTTGGATTGAAATCTTAGCTTGTTTTTTGGAATTGAAGGCTTGAGGATTTCTGTTACTTGAAGATTACTGATGACAGGGTGCTTTGTACTTAGATGGCTAGCTGGAGTATTTGCAAGGCCTTCAAGTGGGAGATTGTTGAGGTGTGAAGGCCTTTGGGCTTTTGGATGGAGTTATGGGCCTGGCCCATTGAAGCTTCTTGAAACCCTAATTTATCTTTATATAAAACATGTCATTGTATTGTATCTAGTCCCTTGAGTTAATAAAATACGTAGTTGCAGAGAGTGGATGTAGGTCATCTTGACGAACCACTATAAATTCTCGTGTTCTTATTGCTTTCGTGCGTACGTGTGTTTTGTGTTTATTTCCGCTGCGTATAGATACCTAACAGTAGAAGGCAGAGCAGCCATGAATGCTTTAGCGCCATGCAAATGAAAAAAACAGATCAAATAAAAAGTTTTACTAAAGTAAAAATTAAAAAAAGGTTATACTGCAATACATACACATCATCGGCTCGGAACACAGCCAAGTGGCCCAGAATGCATTCTTCATGTTGAGGATTCTTCTAGAAGAAAGCAAATCTTGTCTAGATGAAGTGGTAGAAGTGCTTCTGCTATAGCATATATCATCACATAAAAGTACTGTTAACTGTTAAACGTCATAAGTACATATATAGATCTTATATACAAAAGATGTTGACCAACCTTAAGGCTGAATGAACTATCTGCGGATCATTATTATTCTTATTATTCTTATGGTTCTTGACATCTGCTGGCGTATGGATAGTGTGATATATCATTCCCATATTGATGATTTGAAGCTGAATGAACAACTATTTGCAGTTCATTACTATTTTTCATGTTCTTGATTTCTGCTGGCATATGAAGAGTATGACATAGCCTTCTCACCTTGAGAATTTGAAGCTGGATGAACAACTATTTGCAGATCGTTACTGTTTTTCATATTCTTCACTGCTGCTGAGATATGGATAATATGACATATCCTTCTCACATGAGAATTTGAAGCTGGATGAATAATTATCTGCAGATCATTACTGTTTTCATATTCTTGATTGCTGCTGACATATGGATAATATGACATATCTTTTCACATTGAGAATTTGAAGTTGGATGAGCACTATCTGCAGATCATTACTGTTTTCATATTCTTCACTGCTGCCGAGATATGGATAATATGACATATCCTTCTCACATTGAGAATTTGAAGCTGGATGAACAACTATCTGCAGATCATTACTGTTTTCATATCCTTGATTGCTGCCGACATATGGATATAGACATATTTTTCTCACATTGAGAATTTGAAGCTGAATGTACAATTATTCAGATCATCACTATTTGCATATTCTTGATTGCTGCTGGCATATGGATAATATGGCTTATCCTTCTCACATTGTGAATTTGAAGAGAAAACTTGAGCAATATCCATCAAACTTTGAATTATTTCACTCTGGCCAGCATCAAGGTAAGATTGTGAATTCTGTAGCTCAAAACGAAGCTTTTCATTTTCTTTTTCATAACCTCATTAAAAGGCAAGTTTTTTGGGTCTGTAAGAAAATGATCTCCTCAAGCAGCACATCAGTTTGGATGGACCAGGGTTCATAATAACTTCTTGCACCTTTCTGTCTTCATCATCCAATGTGTATTCGTGCTGGTCCAATTCTATGTATTCTAATCTTTCCTGCTTAAAAGATTTGTTTATAAATCTTGCTTGAGTTAAAATAGGTCATTTTAAATGAGCAGCTTGACCAGCATACCCTTTTTGTCTGTTATAACATTTTCAAGTAACTAATGTGTAAATCATGATTAGAAGAGCGCACTATCATTACAATAATAATCTAATAGATTTAGGCAGTTAAATGCTTTGAAAATAAGCCTTAGGGCGTTAGACGGGTCTAATCCATTTGGTCCATTCTCTATTGAGATAATATCTTTGCTTCAACCCATATGACCCGTCTGAGACAAAAACAAAATTCAACCCACCCATTTACAAGTAACGGATCAAAATTTACAAGTTGAGAATACCACAGTTATATAAAAGGTAAAGGAAATGCAACGAGAAGAAAATCGAGTTATATACCTTAACTCGAGAATTATCCACAAGACTGATGAGTGGCATGATCTTCAAAAAACCGATCAATTTCATCCTGAGCCTTCCTGAACTGGTAAACAATGGTCCACCCCATGGCAAGCAAATACCAATAGCTTCGATCCTGACAACTATTGACCAAAATGTAAGACCTCCTCAGTGCATCCTCAAGTTGCTCCAATGGCTCCCGAGTTTCAGGATACTTCTTAAGTTCACTAATCTTTAACTGTTCTAACAAATTTCCAATTAACCTCAGATGCATTGCGAATTGCTTGCAGTTGTTCTTGTGCAAACGAGCGGTGCTTGCAGCTTTTATAATCATCCCTATTAACCTCACTGCATCTAACCCTGTTAGCTGAGCCACAGTTGCAATCTCCCCCAAGTGATCCCAAGCTGTAGCCATTGTTCAACCTCCTTCCTTCAACAAGAAAGATTCCTAGTCTCTGTTTGGCGGGCCGGGTGATGGGTTTAAAACTGGTTTGGTTCATGGTAATCATCTCATGCTAAACAGTAAGTTCGCTATTGTTTCTATCATTTGTTTGATTAATTGCCTCTTTTTATGGAATCTTTAAAGGATCTTCAAATGTTGCAGCAACATTCTGGGATTCTCAACTGCATATACTGATTAAACTCTAAATCACTTGCAGAAAACAGAGTTGGTGAAAAATATAAGCTAACCAGATTAATTACACAATTAGCAAGCAAACCACTAACGAAAACAGGGTTTGAATGTGAATAAGATGCCATAAACTTAATCTTACAAGAAGATGAATTCAACCTTTGATTGCAGTGCTTTTGTGAAGAAAATGTAAACCAGTTGCAGAAGCCATGCATTTGTCAGGTAGAACAAACGCATACACACATCTATTTATCTCCCTCCCTCCCTCTCTCTCTCTCTATATATATATATGTGTGTGTGTGTGTGTGTCTTTGTGTGAATTGGAGAAGGGTGGTGTGTCTCTTTTTGTCTATGTTCTACGTCGGTTTCATTTCTCAGGTAATTAATGTGTACTTTTACAAAACTTACATTATAATATTTAATAATTTTCAATAAACTTATTCACTTTAGTTAGTTTTTATTTGTTAAGATTTTTATAAACTTATTTAATATGTTAGAAATAAAAAATGATCATATAGATAATAAGTTGTATCATAGCCGTTCATAAAAAAAGATAACAAGTTGTATACCGTTTAAATGTTTTGATAGAAAAGACGGTTAAGATTATGTTTCATTCAATTACGGAAGCTAACTTCCACTCTACTCTTCCACTCTATTGTTCCTTAACAATAACAATCACATTACACCTAACACTTTCTATATATGCATTGGATTCTGTCGTTCTGAATCCTTTAGATACTTTAATTTTTGCTATAATTTTAAGTTTGTCAAATGTTTTGTCACAACTTGAATAAATGTCTAAAAATTACTTTATACGGTTAATAACATTTCAGAATAATATTTATAATAGTTCTCGTTCTATTAACACATGACAAAATAAGACGAGATAGAAAGAAGAGAGAAAATACATGTACCGTGAGTTGTTAGATATACATCATCACACACATGATGCATGTTGTTAGATATAACCTAGTTTTAATAAAAAAATAGAACCGTATCATCACTATTTTATTATTAGTAATCTAAAAGATTTTCACTTCTCAAATAAATGAGTTTCTATTCCGCTGCCTTAATTTACACTTACACCAACATAATCCACCTTCACCAACCTTGAACTGTGTTCAAATTGAATGCCAATACTCACATTCTTAACCTCCTTTTTTAACCACAGATAACCAAGGCCCACCATCTCATAAATTTTCACAAACGTACCTAGTCACATGACATATAAACATCATTACAAACTTCTTCCCAAATACTGATCAACTTTTTATATATTTATTTTTCATAACTTATTTATTTTAATAACTAATTTAGTTTTTAAAATCGTATAAATAAATGTAATAATTTACATTTAAATATTAGATTATTAAATATATATTGTCATGAACTCCTTAAATTTAAAAAGAATATTTTAGGTTCATTTTCATAAATTTAAGACTTATAGGTGATATCGCAACTTTGGGGAAACTAACAGTGAAAAATAATAACCAACTCTTTTTCTGTAAAATGATGAGATTACAGACACGCAAAAGGACACAAATACATGGGATCAAAACAAACAAAAACTGTGTTTTATATTAATAATCAACCAATCAGAAAGAAGCATAGATATTTTTTGAACGACCAATATTATTTTTTTATAAGAAAGCTAGCAAATAGCTAGATTACAGGAACAATATTCCAATTGAAATTACAACAAGATTCCCAATATAAGCTAACGCGTCTTCTTCTAGATTTAATCCAAACGAACGAAGCCAACTTCACTTCTTCAAGGATTGCTCTATAGTCTTTTGAGTTGTTGGAAAAAATCCGATTAGTTTTCGCATTCCAAATGCACCAAAGAGTAGTAAAGATCCAATTATTACGTACAAGTTGTTCATGAAATCCAAGTTGTTGCATAACTAAGTAAGATCTTTATTTTCTTTTCCAATATTGAGCCATTAGACTCGTTTAAGCCTAAAATCAAGCTTTTAATTGAGTCCGTGTTTAAGAAATCATAATTCATATATCCACCACGAGATTCTCCTCTAAGTTTCTTCTTAACGAATTGAATAGGTGGTCCACATCTTCTTCGAACTTGTAGTAATTAAGCATAGAGTATATGTGGACTGTTGAATCGTAATCCCCCTGGCCGGCTACTAAATTTTTAGCAACTGGAATGCAGTACAAGATAAAACAAAGGACTAGCTTTCAAGGGGATCCACATCCACTTGAGCCAGGAGATATATACATACATATATATATATATATATATATATATATATATATATATATATATATATATATATATATCGGTTCTGATTGATTGGGAAGGAACCTTTGTAGATTTTATCCACCTTCTGCATGAATTGGCTGGGAGATAGAATTTTTGAAGCATCACCTTCCCATATCTATGATCGAGTTTATTCCATTTGCAAACTTCATGTAGCATTATAACAATTCTTCCAGCTTCATTAAATCTTTAACAAATCAGAGGTCATGTGTATATATGATAGAATCAACATATTAATGCAGCTCCTGTTTCTATCAATATAAAATATGCTAGAAATAAAATTTATAAAGGGAAGAGAGGCCATACCAATTGTGATTCGAAATTAAAACAGTGTGTTGGAACCATCCGGCCTCCACATGCCTTCTAAGAACCGATCTTAGCGTATTCCCGGATTCATTTAGATCTTTGTCGATATTCATAATTGTACGTAGCCCATGTTCCTTAGTATTCTTTTCTCAAGTAAGTCATCAATT
>JACCIY010000793.1:0-22500 GCA_025506505.1 Flaveria sonorensis | reverse complement strand
ATGTTTGGTTGAATGATGTTGTTGGTTGTTAGATTTATAAGAATAATAATATGGCTGTTTTGGTAGAATGTAGTTGTAGGTTGTTAGATTTATATGTTAAAAAGTATAATTGGATTGTTTTGATTGAATGATAATGTTTGGTTGAATGATGTTGTTGGTTGTTAGATTTATAAGAATAATAATAATATGGCTGTTTGGTAGAATGTATTGTAGGTTGTTAGATTTATATGTTAAAAAGTATAATTGGATTGTTTTGGTTGAATGATAATGTTTGGTTGAATGATGTTGTTGTTAGATTTATAAGATAATGTTTGATTGTTTTGGTTGAATGATAATATTAATGTTTATGTATGTGTATGAAACAGTTATGACAATTGATAAAAGTTGGATTAAAATAAAAAATGGACGTCTCCGGTTTTCTTAGATGGTCTTAAGAACTTTATGGAGTATGTTAAGAAATTTGTCGACAGTGATGGCAAAACAAAATGCCCGTGTAGAGATTGTGTCAATGCTTTTCGACAGGATTTAAAAACTATTAATGCTCACATACATGATCGTGGCTTTGCTCAACATTATACGAAATGGGTTTATCACGGTGAGGTCTCTAGTTCTTCTGATGCTGCAAAACAATTTGCTATAATAACACGTGCTCATCCAGCAAGTAATACATCAAATAATGAGATGTTTGATGCAATCGAAGATGTTATCGCAGAGAATGAAGAAAACATAGATGAGGATGGAAATAGTTTGGACTCGGAATTTGATGAACTCTATAATGAGATCAACACTGAGTTATACCCCGGTTGTAATTGGATGTCTTCTTTAAACTTTCTAGCCAAACTGATGCATATTAAAGTAATCAACAAGTGGACAAATAGTTCGTTTGATCAACTTTTAGAGTTTTTAAAGGTTGCATTCCCAAAAGAAAATCACATTCCATCCTCACACTATGAAGCGAAGAAGAAGTTGAAAAAGATTGGGTTAGGATATGAATCCATCCATGCTTGCATAAATGATTGTGCTTTGTTTTGGAAAGAGAATGAAGAATTGCAAAATTGTCCGGTTTGTAAGGAGAGTAGATGGGTTGATAAAAACACAAAAGGAAAAAAAATACCACAAAAAGTATTGCGGTACTTTCCATTAACTCCTCGGCTTAAACGAAGGTATAGTTCCAGGTTCACAGCAAAAGATATGATTTGGCATCACACTGGACGCTCAACAGATGGTATTATGCGTCATCCGGTAGATGGGAAGGCATGGCAAGAATTTGATAAAAGACATTTTGAATTTGCCAAAGAGCCTAGGAATGTCCGCTTGGGTCTGGCTGCAGATGGCTTTAATCCATTTGGTAACATGAGTCAAGCTTACAGTATGTGGCCAGTGGTGTTGACAACGTATAACACACCACCGTGGCTATGTATGAAAGAGTCTTCTTTCATGTTAACTCTGCTAATTCCCGGTCCTAAATCACCTGGAAAAGACATAGATGTTTTTCTAAGGCCTTGGTAGATGAGTTGAAGCAGTTGTGGAATGATGGAGTACAAATAAGAGATGCCTCGACAGAAACTATATTCACAATGCGTGTGGCATTATTATGGACCATTAATGATTATCCTGCTCGTAGCAGCTTGTCTGGATGGAGTGGCCAAGGTTATCTTGCATGTGCGACGTGTAACATGGACACACCTTCGTGCCGTGTAACTAATAAGATATCATTTACCGGTCATAGAAGATTCTTACCTAGAAGTAATAAATGGAGAGAAAGTTTGTTGTTTAACGTTCAGATGGAGTTAAGAAAGCATCCAAAAGCATTAACTAATTCAAAAATATTAGAACAACTTAACTTCATTCCCGATCGTTTTCCGGGTAAACATCCCAACCATGATGGAGTGAAAAGAAAACGTGATGAGTCAGAGTTGAATTGGACAAAAAAGAGTATATTCTTTGAGCTGGATTATTGGTCATCTCTTGATTTAAAACACAATCTTGATGTTATGCATATCGAGAAAAATGTGTGTGAGAGCTTGTTAGGTACCTTGTTGATGAATGAAAAATCAAAAGACACACACAAAGCAAGAGAAGACTTAATTGGGAATACGATCAGATTTATGGCTAAGTGTGAAAAACAACAAGGTCATACAGCCACAAGCTTCTTACTTTTTCAAACCTAGTGATCGATCTAAATTTTGTCAGTTCATTAAAAGAGTGAGACTACCTGATGGTTTTGGATCAAACTTTAAAAATAAGGTGATTCTTAATAACTCAAATATCATCTAAAGTCTCATGATTGTCACATTCTTATGCAACGTTTACTATCAATTGGGGTTCGTGTAGGTTTACCTGATAATGTTTCAACAACAATTATTAACCTTTTCACATTATTTAAAAAGATTTGTGCACGATCGCTAGATGTTGATGACATGTATAAAGCACAGAAAGAAGCGGTTAATATTTTATGCAATTTGGAACTAATATATCCTCCAACATTTTTTGATATTATGGTTCATCTAATTCTACACTTACCTGAAGAAGCTATTCTTGGAGGGCCTGTATATATGAGATGGATGTATCCTTTTGAAAGATACATGAAAAAGCTGAAAGCTTATGTTCGAAACAAAGCCAAGCCTGAAGGATCAATAGCAGAGGGTTATGTTGCAGATGAAGCATTAACATTTTGCTCTATGTATCTGGAGGGTATTCAAACCAAATTTAACCGTCCTGATAGGAATGAAGATCCTGGCATTCCAAAGAGGAATTTCTCTGTCTTTTCATCACAGTGTCGACCAATGTCAAAGAAGAAAATCATTTCCCTCAGTGAAAACTCTAAAAAATCATTTCAATGGTTTGTGCTGAACAACTGTGAAGAACTTAAAGTCTACATATCGTAAGTTTTTAAGTTTAAATTATTCTTATTAGTTTCATTTTAGCTAAAATAATGATAAATTAATATAAATATTATATTTCACATACAGTGAATTTGAACTTGAATTCCCTGGAAGCGATGTAAAAAATGAATTTTCTTCATGGCTTAATAATAAGTTCAATACGTCTCCTTACAAAGAACTCAAGGCATTGGCTCATGGCCCCGTGTGCACATATTCTTACACAGCTTGTATTGTCAATGGTGTTAGATTTGTGGTACACAGCCGTGATATCAGACGCACTACACAAAATAGCGGTGTTGTTACAGTAGGAGAAGATGGTACACGATTTTATGGTCAATTAGAAGACATCTACGAGTTGAAGTATATAAATGGCTACAGCGTTGTACTATTTCGTTGTAAATGGTTTGACACGTCACGGAAGGGGTCCGTAATTAAAAAGAATAACATTGTTGTTATCGATGTTAGTCGTGAATGGTTTGGTGACCAGCCTTGCATTTTAGCAACACAAGCTCAACAAGTGTTTTATCTTGAAGATCCTTCTAAATCCACTGGCAATTGGAGGGTTGTGGAAGATGTTCACCATCGAAAACTTTGGGATCATCCAAGTATTAGTGTTGCTAATGAGATAGATGTATTGCACGACAGTCAATCATCTGATTATAACTTGGTTGTCGATAGCAATTTTGAAGTTGGTGAATCAAGTGCACGAGTTATAAATGATGAGAGAGATGCGCATGATAATTGTGAATTAGTCGTAGACTTAAGTTGGTTGCCTGTTGCTCCGCTTGTTCAAGATGAAGATTTTATTAATGATGATGAAGAAGATGAAGATGCATATCTCTCAGATGAGGAAGAATTTATTAATGATGATGAAGAAGATGAAGATCCATTAGATATTAATGATAGTAAGGACGAGAGCGATGATGATCTTGTAGATGAAGATGAATATCTTTATAGTGATAATTCAGATTGATTGTATGTATTAAGAACACTTTATTCTTTTTCTTATTAAAATGTCACATGAATATATTTATAGTGATAACACAAATTGATTATTGCAGGTTATGTCTTCGTACGTAGCAGGATCACACGGGGGTGACGGTGGGGGTCGGGACCCCCACGGACATAGATATACTCTTCCTTCTACTTGCCAATCATGTAAGTTAATGTTTTAAATATATATATTTTAATTGAATATATTTTAAATGTTGCTAACTTTTTAATTTTTTATATCAATATAGCATCAGCTAAAAAAAAAGATCAAAAGAAGAAATCTAAACTTATATGAGAAATGGGCTGCAAACAACAGCCAACCACTTCCTGTGCAATTTGATCATACAGAAAACAATATAAAGCTGTTGGAGAAAACAGTCAATTATTTGTCCGAGCTTTATCCAATCATGTTTCCACTGCTCCTTTTCATTATCCCACTTGGGATAAAGTTCCTGATACGTTCAAGATATCTTGTTCAATTTTCTAGAGGCGAGTATTTATGCAGTGTTTTATTTGTAATTTGATAATCATAACTTTTATATGTTTCTAATTATTTTATTTTGCAGGAATATTTTGATCTGGAAGCTCATCGTTGCTCAGACCACTGGCAAGGTATACAACTTGGAATACATATGGATTGCCAACGAGCTTTCAGAGACAGGAGATATGACATGAAACAACATTTTTTAAATCAAGAGGCTATGATAACATTGAGCAGGCTATCAATAATCCACCTGAAGGGCAAAGTCAAGAGTCTTGGGAGCAGGTGGTTGAGTTGTTCTCAAGTGAACAACATAAACGTCTTTCTCAAAAAGGCGTAACGAATAGAGCTAAACAACTCTATCCAAGTCTGCATGGTAGTCAATCATATGCTCAAAGACGATATATTCAGGTAAGAAAACATATATTATACATCCTATGTATTATTAATTCTTTACAAATATTATGAATATTGTTTTAATGTTTTTAGGAGCAACAAACTGGGACCCCAAGTCACATCGAAACGTGAAGGGCGCATTACAGTGAAGGTTCAGGATGGGTGAACCAGAGGGCAGAAGAAGATTGGGTAAGTTTTATATGTTAAGTATGCTATTATCATGTGTTCATATGTTTATAATATATCGTGTTTGGTGAATTTGACCCAATATGATCTATATGCTATCCATATTTGAGAATTGTTGGTTTTGATGAGTTGTTAGTTTATATATTGAAACTTAGGAATTTTATGTTAGTTGTGCTTATAAATTTAAACTTAGAATTTTATGATAATTGGGAATTTTATGGTATTGTGCTTATGATTAAACAACATGGTTTGTATTCATTTTATAATAGTGATGCTGTCAAAATTTCATAAAAATCCTAATACCATTTCATTTTAATTCTTTATAATTGCAGGCAAGAATTGAAAATCAATACGCCCAAATGCGAATTGAAATCAATACGCCTAAATGCAAATGAGGCGGATGAGTCGCCCGTTAATGAGATGCAATGTTTAGAGTTGGCATTAGGACAAAGACGTGGTCATACGAGAGGTGTTGGACGAAAAGTAAAAAATCTCTCTCGTTATGAGCCATCAAGCGGGTCATCATCACATCGGGATGAATAAATGGAAGAACTAAAGCGTCAAATGCAAGAAATACAAGAAAGAATGAATCAATTTGAAAGACAAAAACATCATCCCGATAACGATGGAGATGATGAAAACGACGACAATTAAATAGTTTGTTTGTTTGGTTTGTAAAACTTAAAATATATTAGTTTGGTATGTAATTAACTAAAATTAGTTGATTTTCATTTAGATATTTGATACGTTAGTTTGAATTTCTGTGAATTTGATTTGGGATTTTGTTTGGTTTTTAGGTAAAAAAACTTGGAAAAAACAAATTTTAAAAATTTAATTTTTAACCAGATACCATATGGCGACGACATGTCGTCGCCATAGGATAAATTAAATAATTAATTAATAATTTTTTATTAAACCATTATTAATTAATTTAATATTAAATAAAAATAATTGCTTACCTATGACGACAGTCGCCATAGAGTGCATTTTTTTATTAATTTTGAATTAAAAATATTTATTGCGACGAGTGTGTCGCGACAACATGTCGTCGCGACAGGCTTCTATGGCGACTACGTCTATCGCGACGACCAATTTTTAAGCTATTGCGACAAGGCTATGACTACTCACCCTATGACGACGACATGTCGTCGCCATAGGCTATAGCGACAACAAATATAACCTATGGCGACGACTTTTGTCGTCGCGATAGAGCTGTTTTCTTGTAGTGGATTCAAAACCATCACCCCGCCATTCTCGGTTAAACCGAGAACACCCACCGCCGAACCGAACATGAACCAACAGAAATACTTACCATCACACGCATGACCAGTATACGTATACGTAAAGGCACATACAAATCGCATAACATAGAATGATGGTCACACACAACCGAACACACGAGACACAATACCGTGCACCCCGCATCGCAAAACCGAAACCATAACGAACTCGAACACATAAAACGAGCAAGGAACATACCGTACAGGTTGTTTCGGTTGAATATTAGAGATTGTCGGGGGTCGATCGCCGCACACAAATCTCCGTGAGGAAGATACCGGAGGTGCCTGTCGCAAGGGAGGGAGAAACTGCCGTGAAAGGGTGCTGCGGTGAAGATGAAGTCGCCGGAGACGTTCGGTCGAGAAAAAGGCAGCCGTTGGGGGTGTAGGGTTTGCGAGAAAGAGAGAGAGGTCGATGTGGGGGAGGGTCCGTTATGGGTTGGGGAAATTTATAATGCACTAATTGTAATTTACAGTTTTGGTCCTTCTACTATTCGAAAATTTGCATTCATAAATTTAAATTGGTTTATTAGAGTTTTGGTCCTTTAATAAGAGAGAATACTAAATTTTTTTTAACATAAGCTTGGTGAATATTAACCTGAAAACGCAAGGTGTCACAATGGATGATGCATTTACCGATTGTCACCCGCATAAATTTCTATAGGATCACCAATTGATCACCGATGGGTGTACTGGTGGTTCATATGCCTGATGTTATCGACAAATCAATAATGGATGCTTCACTGAGGAATTTCAATAGGCAGTTACTTACAGTTCTTTTATCAGTGATAGCTATTTATATATAATTATATAAATAAGATATTGTTGTTTTCTTGTAAATGAAATCAACAATTTTCAAAATAATAAAAAGCTAAGTTATATATAAAATCAAAATCTATAGTAATAGGATATTATAGGATGTAGTGGTGAAACTTAAACAACCATATTGAGTGGGGGGGGGGTTTGTGACCTCTCGTGTATTTGTTAAGTAGTCATTATTAATCCCGTTATTTCTTGTAAGGATTCGTTTGTTAATAATACAATTTCAAGGTTTCGTTTGTAAATTCTTGATGTAATTTGATGCGTGGATAATTAATATTGTCAATAATAATAATAATAAACATAAAAGAAAATACCAATATTAGTAATAATGAAAATAATAATAAAATGACTTATATTGTCACATGACGCTATGGAATCTTTTGTATTTATGATTGCTTGCATCTTATGTTTTATTCTCAATGCATGTTATGAACCTTGGTAATTAATAATATTGACACTTTAAAATAGCATTGTGTGGCATGAACAATCTTAACCCTCACATCTCGACGTTTCCGCCGTTAAGGTTGGGGTGTGACAGGGGTGGTTATCACGTGACCATAAATGTTCTTTTTATCGTCATATCAAGGGAGCCTGAATTCAATACATGCAAAATTTTCGCTTACCATCCATCTTCGTTTGGATCACTACCGTCTAGTGTCTCCTGCTCCCCGTGTGCATCAACTTGATAGGGGGTGGTTGTCACATGACCATAAATGTTCTTTCTATCGTCATATCAAGGGAGCCTGAATTCAATACATGCAAAATTTTCGCTTACCATCCATCTTCGTTTGGATCACTACCGTCTAGTGTCTCCTGCTCCCCGCGTGCATCAACTTGATGTTAAAATTATCACTTATGGGTAGAGTACATAATAAAATGTAGAATACTTGAAATTAAACTTGGATAATCTGATAGTCGTGAAAATCACTTTCAGATTTTTATTATTCGATGGTTCACCCAAATAAATTAATCAGATATAACTCAGACGAGATCAAGAACTAGTATGAATATTTTGTGATTTTTGAACCAGAAAATCGTAACCAAAAATTAAGATAATCTCTTGCAGAGAATGAACCAACGTATATTAGGGTCTCAACCTTCAGGAAACTGTCTTTGTGGCAATTTTCATTTAAATTTAAAATACATAAAAATGGAGCCAATTTTTATTTCGAGTTTCACAGGGAAACTTTGGAAAATTTGATTTCTAATGAATTTTTAATAAAGGAGATATAATCAAAATAAAAATTTTTCAAGCTGACCTGCAGCTCGACCCCAGCCTGCGGCTCTGCCCTTTGGACCCCGCTTCCAGGGGCGTTGCCCCTGACCCCTGCCAAGGGGTCGTTGCCCTCTTGGAACCCCCATTATTTAGAGGCTTTGCTGCTGACAACTATTGAAGTTATAATATACTCGAAATAGCGTGCACACCGCACCTCCAAACTATTATGATGAATTTTATAATTATATTGATCATCTAGTCAATCTAATACACTAAGATATCTAACATAAAATACACTCTCATTAAATACATACAAAGTAAAAACCCTTTACAAACCAATACAAAGGTAACAATTTCCAAAATTTCTATAGAAATCTTACAAATATAACAAATTCCAGATTTCTATAGAAATCTTTCAAAATGTTTTTTTTCTTTGTTTGGAAAAGAACAAAATCCCCATTCCTTACCGTTTAATTAATAAAAAAACACGTCTTTAAAAATCATTTGAAGAAGATGATAGTTTTAAATGGCGAAAAGTGAAAAAAAACTTAAAAAAGGTGTGAAACGGTGAACAAGAGTTGTATTCTTTTCAATTGATCTAAGGAAGATGTGATTAAGCACTCTAACTATCTATTATTATTTCTTTTAAGTTATAAAACAAATTTATAAGATCATAACTTAAAATGCACAAGCTAGACGATAGCGCATGTATTATAGGTAAATAAATTACAAGATGACAATAATGTCAACTTCTATAGTGTAGAATTAAAGAGTTTAAATTCTAGTATCAAAATCTAATCTTCATCTTTATTTTTATCTTCATCTTCGTCTTCAAACTCTAATAAAAAATAACTTTAAATGACATGTGGTAACATTATAATCATCCTCATCAAAAAATTTTCGCCATTCTTTTCTATTAAATAATTACTTAAATTATTAATAATATTATATAACACTCTTTTTGATTTAATAAGTTAAGAAATAAATCTATTTATTAATGTTATTTCTAAATAAATATATTTTTTATATAATAATAAATTTTTCTAAAGCATAATTTTTTTTAAAAATATAAAATATTTTAAAATTAATATTTTAAAAAATCAATTTTTGAAAAAACCAAAAATAATCAAATTTGGGAGTTATAATAAGAAAAGTTTTACAAATGATATTTTTATATGGTTTGTTTTAGAATAAAATGTTTATTTTTTGAAAAAAAAATTAAAAACAAAATTTAAATAAGTTGATATCACTGTTTTATTACTTATAGTCTTTTATCATACGTAATTTTAGCCATATTATATCTTATAATATCATTTTATAATTAATAAATTTTATTATATTAATATTTTATTTATTTAACACGTGTAATAAACGAATTTATCAAATGTAGTGATTATATATGGTGTGTCATTTAATAAAATTAGGAGTTTAAATAGCATACATTCTTTAATCGAAAAAAGTAAGAATATATAAATTGGCGTTAAAAACGTATATTTGAAGTGATGAAAGCGGCAGTGAGTGAAGATGGATAAAAGTGACGTGGATAAGCTACAGTTTATAAGCCAAGAACCTTCCACCACCTGGTGGATGCTTCACGAGCCAATCGCCCCACGTGGCAACCTCCACCTTATTAATTAATTACCACCGCCTTATTTTCAACCCACAATAATATTTGCATCCTATCCCACCACTTTCAAGTTAATTTCAACCTCAATCCACTAATCACACAAACTTAACTCAATCGCTCAGCTCATGGGTGTTGCAGCTTGTCTATCAGACCTTTACGACTCATGCCACCGCAAGAAACTCAAAAAACGCAACCAACTTCAGGTCACGTACACTTGATTAATTCTTGTAATAAATGGATCGATTTGCAGAAGTACGTTAATTAATGGTTAGCTAGTTTCTGGTGTACGTTTTTAATTAATTAAGGGCGTGCTGCGTGCTGCGTGCAGACGGTGGAGATAAAGGTGAAGATGGACTGTGAAGGGTGCGAGAGGAGGGTGCGGAAGTCGGTCGAAGGCATGAAAGGGGTGAGCTCGGTGGAGGTGGACCCCAAGAAGAGCAAGCTCACCGTCGTCGGCTACGTGGATCCCGACAAGGTGCTGCACCGACTGCGGCACCGCACCGGGAAGAAGGCCGAAATGTGGCCGTACGTCCCCTACGACGTCGTGGACCATCCGTACGTGCCCGGGGTGTACGACAAAAAGGCACCACCCGGGTACGTACGGAGTACTGCAGATGTGGACCCGCAGACCGTCAGTTTGGCTCGGGCTAGTTCCACCGAGATTAGGTATACCACCGCCTTTAGCGACGAAAATCCTACTGCCTGTACGGTCATGTAGTTAACTAACGTGTTCCTTTGCTCATGTCAATATATCCGATAATTTTGTATGTTTGTCAACTCTTGTATATCAATATATGGTTTGTTGTTCTCGTAACGGGCAGTGATTTTATCTTTTTTAAGTATTACACGTTTAGTGAAAACAAGTTTTTGTTGTAGTTTTAGTCATCTTATATATGGTCGCTGTGTGGAAAAGAATTGAAGTTAGCTAGCTAGGGGATACGGTTGTTTATAGAGGTGGTTATCACGTAGTGCTTTTAAAAATGAAGGTAGTTGAATCAATACGTCAACAAATTAATATGACACAGTTTTGTCCTGCAACGAGATCAGCATGTAGGACGTGTTGATCTCATTAATTTTGACGGATTCAAACTTAAAAGTTGCATGAAATGTTTGATTTAGGAAACTATTGTATACGATACTGCTACTAAATTGCAACAAAATATTCATTATATTTACACTGTAGAAAGCAACCTCATCAACTACAATAATTTGTGACCTGTATTGTATTTAGTTAATTCAATGAATAATAATTTGTGACCTATATCATATTTAGCTAAAAGAATGAACTTAATTGAGAGGAACCGAGATCACACCTTTGATTGGATGAGAGATTATTAAGAAGCCCAGTTTCCATATACCATGCCTCCAATGTAGGGAAGCATCAAAGTCATTGCTTGTAAAACATTTCGAGTTTCATTGTTCCTTTTGTGGGGAAGCACCCTATGTCATTTCCAATATTATTATTATTAAAAAGTATTATTTTATATGTGACATATTTTATATTAAGTTCAATTGTTAGTAAACGTAAGTGTCATTGCTATATTATTAGTTTAGCTTTGACTTACATAACTAAAAATATAACTTCATGAGGACTCACTCAAGACGTGATCTGTTGACGAGTCATCGTATCGAGCATAGATGGGAGTGAAACTCACATGGGATGATGGCAAAGAGACCCATAGAAAGAGTGATCCGTTGTCAACATATATGTCATGAGCATATGATAATGCTCATAAAGTTTATGCAAGTTTTCTCAATAAAAAAACATCTTTTACATGATTATGTGTTTTTTTAATAAATTAACACTGGCGGACATATATACCTACATAAACGTGTTTTTAACGTGAGAAAGAGGTTCTTGGATACATAGTGACAACCATGAGGGCTTAAGGATGTAGGGTAGGTGGTCCGAGAAGGTGTTAAACTAGAAAATCGTTTCATGAATGCTCACTTCTTTCATTGGGCCTGAGGATCACGTGGGGACGTGGGGTGCAAGTACTGAAGGAGTTATTTTTGTTTTTGTTTTTTAGGTTTGTACACTATGCATTGGGAGTTTTAAATCTTATAGCAAAACGTGTAAACAACTAGTATAAGACTCGCACACTGCAGCGGCAACGTTAAACCACAAGAAAGTTTACTTCAAAACGTCAATAAGCATAACTATGTTGATTTTCAGACTTTATGATTTGTTTTCGCTTGATGCGAAACTCAATTCTCGCGCGTTGTCATGCAAATATCCTTGTTTTAAATAAAATTCTATATTAAAGTAAAAAATACAGATGTCTACGGTTAATAATTTACGTAAATAAAACTCAAAACTTTATATAAAAATGAAACCATTTAGTAGGGTAACAATAAAACGTCAAAATTAAAAAAAAAAGTAAAAAAAGAAACAAATTTGTAACGTTGATAAAACTTATATTAAAAGTTGAACAAACTAAAAACAAAGAGTTAGTAACAAATGAAATGAAATAATTTAGAAAAACATATATTAAAAAACGCAAAATAATCAAGGGAATAAAAAGATAGATGCGAGAGTTGAACCCGTGTTGAACGGCCCAAAGTCTAATACCTTAACCACTAAGGCAAAATCAGTTTTTCTGTCTTACTGTCACTCTCCTTTTCCGTATACCAAAAGTCGTGTGGCACAACTCCCTAGGTCACCGATCTTTGGTTCTAAGTATATAGCAATGTTAGCTCATTTGTATATAGACACGAAAACACTTGATCTTTGATTTTACTCTTTGTATACATGTTATTGATCTGGAACCTTTAATAATAAATGTTAGCTCATTTGTAATACACGTCGGTAATCTATGGAAAATCTAATTTACCCACGCTCATATTTCTCACCCAGCAACCAGTAAATTTTTGTTGATAACCACTTTCATCAACGGATTTGACCGACGGTGTTATTCACTTGTTTAGTAGTGATGGTTTATTATATGAAAACTTTGAAACATTCAATCAAAGATCCAATGGTATCAAGTTGAGAGATTTCATTTATTCAACTCGACTCCTAGTGAGGTATATATATCAACTTTAGTGAAAGTTGACAATATGTTGGCTACTTTTTATGCTTTATCTATAGTAGTACTCATTAAATGAAGACTACTCATCAAAAGTTGATGATTAAAGGTCATGGTTAAAATCTGATAAAATGTGAAAAGGCGTTATTTTTCTTTAAGAATGATAGCAACTAATTTTATTCATGAAAAGGGTGTAATCAGGTTTTATGAAAATGTACATCGGCTATATAATATATATACTTCCCATGCAAACATAAGCAATTTCTCTATGTTTTTGCCAAAAGTTTAATGTGCTAAAAGACATTTAATTAACAACATCAAGAATTCCTAGTGATTATCAATTATCCTTACATACATATTGACAAACATTAAGTATGCTCAATTATGCTTCTTTTCTCTAATTGTAATCGGCTCAATAATCACGGATAAGACCCTCTCTTTCGCTCGAGCGTCAGGAGCTCCATGTCCGTCCCCATGTTGGTACGTACAACGTGAAATTCGAGCTAGATTAATTGCCATATCAATGAACGGATTCCTCAACTCTTGAGAAAAAACCAGGTGCACTTTGATCAGTTTCCTCCACGCTTCGTCAATTAAACTTCTTATATATGCACGCGCAACTTCCTCACAAACACCATTCTCGTGCATATAACATGATATTGCATTTACAGTCTTACCTCTTTCTATCTCATCCTACATCAAAAGATATACAATATATTTAGATTAAAAGAACAACAATATATAAAATGTTCAATGAATACAATGAAGAACATTACTATATAGCATACGATGAAGTAGCCAAATCGTTGTAAAGTCGAAAAACCATCGATGACCATTTCATAAGGTCATGATACTTCTCTAAGGACTCAACTACATCTTTCTTGATTTCTTGATTGATTAAAAGGTATCCATGAGTAAGTATAACCACTCCCGACACCGATAGCCATGCGTTATCAAGATAGTCTTCAAGTGTTGGAATGTATTTGTCTCGAGTCCACTTTGCTTCAACAAGGAATGCTTCCAATAATTCTCCCCACTATATATAAAAACAAATATGATTTTTTAGCCAGTAGTCCATCAAAGTAATATACTAATTCCATGCAGTATATACTAACCACTTTTACAAGGATCGGTGTGATGTGTTCTTCTTTTGCAAGTGAAGTATTTGACCCTATTTCATTAATTGTGTCGTAAAGAGCTCCAAAGCCTACTTGTACATACTTGGGCATAAGTTCCACTGCCTTGATATCCCACCTAAAAGAGTTAGATGATACCCAATTGTGAATTCTGAACCAGAGAGATTGATAAAAATTACAATACAAAATTGCAAACCTTTTGACAGCATCCGTGAAGATCTCGAGTTCATCTGTAGAACCAGAAACATCATAGATATCATCAATGACAGTAATTAACGTGCCCACTTTTGTTAGCCCTACGCGACAAGAGTGGTATTGAGGTTCAAAAATCATTCCAACGGTCCAGAAGAAGCATTCCACGAGTCGATCCCTAACGAATCCTAACTTGTGTGCTAGGCCAATATTTTTCCACCACCTGTTATATATATAAAAGGAGAAATTGTTATCATATTATGGAACTTAACCAGATTATTATCTATAAATACATATATGTTCGATTTTATTAATTTATGACTTCTGATAGAAGGCAAGCTTTAATTACTTTGATACTTCTTTAAGTTCTGTTTTGTATGCCGCTTGAATCATGTTGAAATCTAATGTTGCAAGCTCTAGAAAAAGTAGATTCGCATCTTGTCGCTTCATGTATGCATCAATGTAACACCTTGCTTGTAGTCTAAGCATCCTTTGATACAAGGGGACTTCCAAAGCTTGGTTTATGTGTTCAATGACTTCGGCATCACTTTCTTGACCCTTAAGTTTCAGCAAATGTTTCCTTGCAACTAACTTGGCCTCATGCAAATCACTTTCTTCCATGAAAGCAAGATTTGTAGCTTCATATAGACTTAGCAATCCCTTGACGTCTGTCTCTAGACATCCAATGAAGCCACCATCACTGTCCTTGAAACTCCTAAGAAATCTGTGTTCAAATATTGCAAATGAATCGCGAATAAGTTAAACATGGCAATGGGAATATTGATGATGTGTAAGGAAAGAAGTGAATAAGTAGTTACCTTGGGACACATTATAACCATGTTGTCTAAGAATCCTGAATCTAAGAGATGCCTCATGAAGACTATCTTCTTTTTCTTCAAGCCCAACAGATGTTATTATGTCTACTGCTCTCCTTATTTCGTTTTGGAACCGATAGCCGATACCTAACCTTTCAATATCATCTATGTGTTCAAGCAAGTCCAACTTAGTGAAACTACCATTTTCAAAATCTACATTCAATGCCATCACTTTCTTCTCTGCTAGCTCCCTCACCTTCTTCTTTAAATTAGTCTGTGATCATTCATTAATAATTTTTAGAATTACTATCAACAAGATATATATACATCCATACACAGATGTTTTATACGCGATATAATAAGACATCACAAACGCGTACACTATCGCCATAAAAATAGGATGTGTTACCGGGAACTTGTCATCTAAGAGGTGGATAAAATCATGAGTCCAGATAGTTGGCTGGTAAATGGATAAGTGAGTATCTGCAGATTGAGAGCATTTCTTCTCTTGTATGATTTGTTGGATGTTTGGCTTTGGTTTACATACCTCAAAGACACTTTGGGGAAACACTAGTTGATAGGATTCAAGGGCCATTGGAAGGTTATCTGCATGAATCTTTCATAAATTTGCTCTTATATATAGATGACATGAGCATGCAAAGAACGTGGCATATAGACACGTGTACATGGCCGGGGTGCAAGGTTTTTCACCTGTTAATACATCATAAGCACAAATTTCTACTGTTAACTTGAGTGGAGAGACCTCTCCAGATTGTTTTTTTTTATTTAATAGGCCGCTTTAAAATGTGCAACTACAAAAACAAATTTATATTTTTTTATATATGTAATGGACCAAAAGTACTTAAAAGGGAGAAATATGTGCCCTCTATAGAACATAGGCTCTTTACAGGACACACTCTTAAAGATGGCCTTGGATCATATACACGAATTGAATAATAATATATTTTATACTATGTATAAGATTAACTTTAATATATATATATATATATATATATATATATATATATATATATATATATATATATTTATGATATGCTTCTTATGTTGCTAAAATTAATGTAAAGCCGGATCAAACAAAAAACTTTAAAATCCTAATCTGCTCTACATTGATGACATGGTCGTGTACAAACAACGAGACATATGGTTGTCAACGACATTTGGTTCAGCGGCATTTCAAGTTTCTTTTTATGGGGGAGATCTGGCCCTCATCTTGCATACGTCAAATTTTGATTCGTTGCAAGTTAGAGGGTTTTACGAACTAGTCGGTTTTGTCCTAAAACGGTTGACACAACCGTCCTCAAATGTCAAAGGACTAACAATAGACGGTTTCTACCACCGTTCAATAAGCATGTCATTATGAGGTTTTAGAAAAATGAATAAGCATTTAGGTTATTGAGTCTGTTTCTACAGCCGTTCAATAGAAAAATGAACATATGGTTGAGGATTTTTCACCTTTCAATCATCATAAGCATAAAACAAGTTCACGAGTTGAATAATTATGAGGTTTTAGACTATATATATATATGATTAACTTAATTTTTCTTGATAATATAATTTTTTAAATATTTGTTGAATATTAATTTGATAATCAATCATTAAAGAAAAATTCTAAATTAATCAATTTTTATATGTAATAATGACTTGATAACGAACAAACACATGACATATGAAATATTAATTAAATGATTTTTATCTGGGTGATGTATTTAACATTTAACGAAACAACCATTACACATAGTATTAAATTCTTTAAAAAATGGTTGCTCCTTCGGAAAAAATCACCATACATCATCCAGATTAAAAAGTTTATTGTCGTCTTCCACCGTAATACCATCATGAACCTTAGAAACTAAAACTGGACTTTCGTCACAACCCTCCAGTAGCATGTCACCCCACCCTAATTGAAATCATGTTTCTCGTCCTCATAGTTATAAAAATGGGTTGAATACATAGATAAAAGTGGACATATCGAAAGGAGGCTACTCTTCCCTGGGCTCTTTATCGAATACTAGTTTGGTTTCCTTCAATGCCGATGATGCCCCAAGATCTCGGATCCATTGCTTGAGTCACCCGATCTTGTGTTGTAACTTAAGATCCTGGACTCGTCGCCTTTTCTTGATTTTAAAATCAAGTGAGTTGGGATCAACTTCGTCGTTGCCTAGATCGAAACTTCTACGATTAGGGCATTGCTCTTCTCCATGAGCACGTGGGTCGAGACTATCCACTGCTTCATTCGGCAATACTACAGACATGAGAGTAATCACTATCATGTCGAGCCATTTAACACACGCAAGAGCTTTTTTTAAAACACCACACTTCATCTGAAGTATTGAACTCTAATCCTACATAATAATTATGTCCTGTATTAAAGTGACTCAGTTGTTCTTTGGAATTGGAAGACTATATACGTATGCATGACCCAAAGAAACTATCAACTAATGTTGTTAGGTATCATCACTCATTAATTTGATGATTGATTGGTTAAACTTGATTACGAGTCTCAATTCTTGCCTAAAATATCAGGCACAAGTAAAATTGTTCCTAATAGCAAGCATTGTAGCGGTTAGATAATTAACATTGCAAGTGCAACCTTGTTTAGTTAAATAATTAACATCACAACTTTCACCCAATTAGTTAAGCGAGATGTGTGGAATCCTATGATGTTTCTAGGTCATAAAATATGTGTAACTGTTATTTTTAAACCCTAATTCCTAATCCTACTTCTTAAATTTGTAAATTTGATACGGTTAAATTTGGTTGTAATGGACTCATTAGCATTTTAATATGAACTTAATTTGGATAAGTAACTACTGATTTAAATTGAAGATAGATTAAAGGGTTTATGGATTCTTTGCTCTCTTGAGGATTGGAAATAATGAATACATTATTTGATATTCGTTAGTTGGAGTTAAAGAAAATGATAAATTCAAAATATCTACTACATGACCCATCTTAATCTCGTCCGCTTATGTTACTATAATTGTTTTGTCCCCTACCCTATAAAAATTCTATTAGATCCGTCACTGATTGGGCATATATAGCCAAACGTGTTTCTAAAGCGAGAAAGAGGTTGACGTTACGAGGTTGGAACATGGAGGGACAACCATTAGGGGTTAAGGATGTAGGGTCGGAGGTAAGAGAAGATGTAAAATTCGGAAATCGTTTAATGAATGCTTTGTTCTTTTATAGGGCCCAAGGATCACGTGTTGTACTAATTCTCAAGGAGTTTTCTTGAATTTTTCTTTTTTTTCTTTTTGTTAGAATTGTACTCTATGATTGTGATTCGCAAATCCTTACCGAAGACTTGTAAACAATAGTTTTTTAGTGTTCCGGATATATCTATAAATAGAACACTTTTTTTTTTCCTATAAACATGTGCTGATATATCGATTTTTTTTATTTATACGAGACCAACTCAATTTATCAATCATATAGTTTTTAAAAAATGTTTTTGAATATTTCTTTATTCATGTTCTTAGAATTAAGACGTGTAATGTACTATTATAAATGCCACGTGAACGCTTCATACCTCGGTTTAGGACGTGTATTAATTCAACGACTAAAGGTGATCATGTATGCCTTTGAGTAGAGGTGTACAAACCGGTTTTTTTACACAAACCGGTTTGGGCTCAAAACCAAACCGGTTTTTTTTGTTGTGGGGTCAAATCAGGTTTTTTTTTTCAAACCGGTTCGGGTTACAAACCGGTTTGGCTCACCGGATACTCAAACCTGTCAAACCGATTTAGGCCGGTTTGAAACCGGTTTTTTTAATAAACGGTTTTAGGACCGGTTTAACCGATTTTAACTTTTTAAACCGGTTTATAAACCGGTTTTGAGGGTGGAGTTACCAAACCGGCATACAAACAGGCGGTTCGGGTCGGTTTGGGCCAAAACGGTTTTCTTTGAAACGATTCCGTTTTTTTTGGCCGAACCGGTTTTTTTGGCCCATGTCTACCTTTGAGCCACATGATTCTCATAGACTAATCGTTGATCAATAAAAGAGTCTTTGTATTCTAATAGAATCGTAACTAAAGGCGACACGTGACATCATCATTTTATTTACATCAAAATGTTTTCGCTTCTCTCTCTTTTATTATATAATCACATTAATTACTAATAATAGTATTTTACTTTTTAGATTGAAATAGTTTTTAATGAATAAACAAAATATCTTTTATTAATGTTATATCTAATGAAATAAATTTTATATAATAAGAAAACTTTGTAAAACATCAAACTTTTTAAAAGATACGAAATATTTTAAAATTAGTGTTTTTAAAAAGAAAAATTTTTATAAATAAAAGTAATTAAAATCGGGAGTTATAATAAGAAATTTTTAAAAATGACAATTTATTAAAATGTTAGTTTTGAAACACAATGTTTAATTTAAAAAAAAAAGATTTTTTTTAAAAGTTGATATTATTGTTTAATATTAGAATATCGTTTAGAAATTTTTATTTAATTTAATATTTTATTTATTCAAACCCTACAATACACGGGTTTAATAAAGCTACTTATATTATATTTGCAATCGCTTGATTGCTTGATGATTGCAATTAATACAAAGATTCTCTGTATATATATTTAGGGTGTACAACTAATTTACAGAAGGAAATAAAATAATTTTCGTATTGTAATTAATTCTAAGAAATTCTGATTATCGTAGTTTAAAGAGGAAAATGATGATTACCAATTGATCCCTAATCCCTATCATAGCTCCATAATTCTTGCTTTTCTTTTAAACACTTCCCTCAAGTGGAGTATTGGGATATCACATACATAACTTGTTAAATAATTATTGAAGATTCTCCTTTTAACAGATTTTGTTAAAATATATGCAAACTGGTCTTTAGATCGAACAAATAAAAGCTCCACTATCCATACTTCCAACTCTTCTTTAATAAAGTGTCTATTCACTCCCACATGATTTGATTGATCGTGTTGTAATAGATTTTCTACTAATGATACTTAGTCCAACTAGTTAAGTTGAGCTACCCATGACATGAGGTCATGGGTTCAAGTTTCACTCTAAGCAAAATGCTCAGAGTTGAGTCGGTGGTTTTTCTCAGCAATGGGTTTCCTTCTGAGTGGGTTGAGGTGCGGTCTCGGCTGGAAAACGAATAGGTGGACCCGATTAAAATAAAAACTATTCTCAGAAGCAGCGTCGCACATTTGCCGTTAAAAAAATAGATTCGCTTATATTTGAATTGCAGCTTCATTATCATACATAATCTTGCTAGCTTAACTTGATGGGAACCTGATTTCGGTCAGAAGCTTCTGTATCCACAATATTTTCACTAAGCCTAATTCTACTCCTTGAAATTCTGCTTATGTACAACACCACCACCTTTTTTTTTACTTTTCTAGGTGACAAGATATCATCTGACAAAGGCAAATATACTGAGATTTCACCAGTCACTAGTATCTTACTTTGTCTACTAATTCTACTTCTGCCTCAGTACAAAGCCCATGATTCATCATCATTGGTGTGTTCTCCGGTTTGTAGTTAATCATTCATGTCTCTGCTAGCACATATCTTTTCTGATAGATAAAAATTTCTTATTTAGACCGTTTTGTAATTCAATCCCAAAAATATTTCAATCTTCTTAAGTTCTTCATTTCAAATTTTTTTTACATCTCCTGATGAGTATCAGATTCAATCCATTAATCATGCTAAGTGAGTGACTAAACTTCTAGTTTCAATAATAAACAACATAACATAAAGGTTCATCACAATAACACACTTCATTGTATTATACACTTACCCATATTTAATATGCGATGCTTGAATTAAAAACAAAGTACAACCTGAGTTCTTCAACATACATCCTTTTGTTTAATGTATTACTAGGTTAGAAACTCATGTATTACATAGTAAAAGTTTTCAACATTATTAAAATTATTAGACTTTATATTAATATTTTGTATGTTACATGTCATTAGCAATTAATAAAATTATAAATAATAAAATTAAAAAATTATAAATAACAATTAATGAAAATATATTTTAAGATAAGATACAATAGAAATGTTATAATTTGGTATGTTTGAATAATTCATTAAAATAAGAATATTTATATTTTGGATATTATTTATTTATTTTACTTATTTAAATTAATTTCATTTAATAGAAAAAAGATGCGGGAAACAAAATTTTAAGCTTCATGAGTTGTTGCCACATGTCTCTTCAAAAGCTTCATTGTTAGATAGTATAGATGTTCTATACCTAACAACCTTAACAACTAAATCACAAGTCATGACCTTTTAACCACATTCAAGGTTAGTATAAACGTCTAACACATCCTAATAAAACATTAGGACTTGAACTATTACTCATTCCTGATGATATGATACATATTAAAGATCCATATCATTATATATAACAATGGTGTACTGAACATATGAAACAATAACTACAATATACAAAAAACAACCCTGAATAAACTGTCACTAGCTACGTGGCATACAACAACTCTTGATTGGGGTATTGATGTGTGTGCGTTGGAATGAGATTTTAAGTGTTTAAACGTCAAATATTACGTATGATTATTCGTTTATATGCATGTGATTGAGTTGAATAGTTTGACTATGAGTTGGAAGTGATTTTGTAGGAAAAACAAAGAATTTAGAAGCTTACATGATAAAACAAGTCATTGGAGGGGTCAAGAAACGAAGTTCAAAGTGCAGCAGAAAGACTTCCACCGTAGCCTACTGTAGCCACCGTAGACTACGCCAGCTCAAGAAAAAAATCAGCAGAAAGGGTCCCAGCGTAGGCTACGCTCGCTGGCGTAGCTACGCGGCTAGCGTAGGCTACGTCAGGACAATTTTTGAAAACCTATCAAATCGCGTTTTTATTATGTTTCAGCCACCACTTGATTCCCTTCGACCTAGAAAGTTTAGAGACGAATTTTGGGCGTTTTGAGATCGATTTTTTCACCATTCCAACCCTCAAAAACAAGATTCAATCATCTGGAATGCAAATCAACAACGGTTTTGAAGATCATTCAAGAACAATGAGCGGCTAATCCTCTCGTGATCGACTTCGGGTATTAGGTTTTGTGTGATTAGGTGTTTGTTTTTGTTTAACTTTGTTGGGATTAAACTTTAGAACCCGTTAAGTTCTTTTATGAGTTTAACTTGTGTTTTGATTATTTAAACAACGACGTTGGTAAACTTTTATTTGAATATCATTTAATCTTCCGGAAATTATATGATTGCAAGTTTTGGTTTCTAATTGAATTGGCATTGTGTATCAAGACCCATTAAGTCCTGATTATCGATATCACTTAATCATCGCACGTATAGAGTCCCTATTAAGGATTTTCCATGAAGTTAAACTAAACAATTACTGAAAACCAAACCTAGAACCGAAGTGGATTACTTTCTCTTATAATCGTTTTCTTAATCAAGTTTGATTCTTTCAA